>NBZA01003246.1:0-36234 GCA_003054995.1 Aleochara bilineata
AATGCGGTGCTAGAATTAAATTAAAATCAACAAGTATTTGCACCAGAGTGCTGTTTTAAAAGCGAGCTACAAAAAAGAACAACCGCATTTCATTCGAAATTCGCGTTGAAAGCGCCAAATTAAAAGTGCGTTTTTCACAGTCGGGTAATTTACTAGGAATGACACATGATTCGGAAAAATGCCTGCATCGAGTGTACAATCCAATCGGCGACGGTGCAAGGCAATCCAATGAAGAGTTTCTTTCCGAATGCACATTCGCGCCGCGGCCGCAGTCAAGTCAGTTGCTTAAAAGCCAAACGAATCGTGAATTCCAAATGCCTGCTCGTGCCCATATAGGTATGCACTTAATCAATGTCATTGTCGATGATTTACGACGGCATGAAACGAGTTGCCAGCAGTGGCGCAAGGAAAGACTGCGAACTTGCTTGGAAAACACTCCACGCAAGAACCAAGACCGTATATCTGCGGGATAAATGCATGTAAATCTGCCCGATTCCGAAGTCAAGCTGCCCTTTCTTTCCTCGATTCGAGAAAGGAAAGAAATGATACTTAATAATAAATGGGATTTTTACGTCTTTTTCGTTTTTCGTTCTGGTATTTGATATTTGCCTATATATTATCTGCACGCAGATGCTTACCTTACTCATAACTACTTAGGTATACGAAGAGTTTTATATTTAAATCGTCTTATTATTTAGGATTAAATTTCTAGGACATTTTTTCTTCTTCAAATTTTATTGATATTGAGCAATTTATTTCTACAAATACATGGGAAAGGACGTCTAAATCATTTGCTCTTGCCGTATAATATGTCACATATTCAATATAATTTCCTATAATGTGCGTTCTATGCCCACACATGCCGCCTCCTCTCAATGCAGTCGCATGTTTGAATGTAAAACAAGAATATAAATGCTCAAATAAACTAATGCTTCGTTTTCTGCTTTCAAAGCCAGGGTTTTATACCAAAAATATAAAAAAAAACTTATTACACTTTTATAGTTTTTGCATGCTACGAATATTACATAATATTATATATTATTCCAAGCATTTGTCACGTGGGAAAACTCATTGAGTTGATTGATTTGTGAAAGAGCAGAAAATGAAATTTCTGTATCACGTTTGACCTTTGCCTTATTTGCAATTTAAATCTCGCAGCTCTGACTGCCATTTCCGTATTTGGCACTCACGGTCGTCGCTGCATTTATCCTTTAATTGCATTTAAAATTTTGTCGAATCGTGGACGTTTGATGAATCTTTTATAAGTCTGCTTAATATTTCAAATCAATTACAAGCCTCTAACTGAAAACCACATGAATGTATAAAACTGAACGACTGAACCAAAACCTCAAACTGAATTCTGTAAAGATTTCTGTTTTTTTTGCCTTAACGATTGGCAAAAACGAACATTAATCCCAATTGGTATCTGATGTTCATTAATTCGGTAGACATGCTACGAAGCACTCGCTAGGTCCCAGTCCTACTAACCCTTCGGTGTACATGAGTGGAATTGGATAATAGAGATCAGGTTCTCCCTAAATCGAGTGAACTTCTCATCTATTATTATCCTGTGTCAGTCAACATGCCCCCAAAAATTTAGATCGAATAAATCCAACAACAGCTTGCTTTAAATGTGAATTTAAGAATGAAAACTATGAAAAAATTCAAAACTAAAACCCAGTTATAATTAACTTTACTGCGAAAACTTGTGAGCTTCTGCATTGCGCAATTGAAAATTACAATCATTGTGTAGATGCCATTGAAATAGCTTTCACTTGACTATGAGAGAAGCCGCTAGAACGCGAATATTTCAATTGAATTGCGATCGCTTGTGTTTGAAGGATCGAGTGGTCGAGCAACGAATAAAGCGTATCAATTGGCCGAGCACTCGTAGTCGTAGAGAAAGACGCGGCCATTTGAAAAAGGATCATAACAAAAACGCTTTATCAATACCCTGACCTAAATTGACACTTCTCTCATTCAAAGCTCTCGGGCGTCCTGTTTTTATTTGCTCTCACCGTATTGTTACATTCGCTGGCGGCGTCGGCGCATGGACTAGACCTGGGCTCAGGGCGCAAACAAATCCGTGTATTGTTTATTCGGTCGTCGTAAAGTTTTTCACCGAATGCCTTTCACGCTAAGTCAAGGGATTTGCGTGAATGTACCCCAGATAGCTTGCGATGCATTTTGAATATTTTTTTCATTTCGCCGGCGCGAAGTGCCACTGAGGATACGCATATGAATGGCCCATTTAAGACTGAGGAGCTGTGGGTGTCGTTAAGATGACTGCCACCGCCGACCGGTGTTTCTAATGCTCGCCGCCGGCGGTTTTGCCGCACTGCAAGATACTCACAGTAGCCATACTTCAAAACTCGCATTTAGATGAAACATTTATTTAGCATTCAACGCTTGAATGTTTATAGAGCGTTGCGCTTGCGCCAACTTGGGGTATTTGACTGCAGGAGAGCAAAGAAGTCTCCAGGGCGGCTGAAGTGTCGGCAAGAAAATGAACACATATTTGAATAAACTTTCCTAGATGAGACATTTTAATCCCGAGTATTGCAGGATTTTTAGCACTGACAGAGAGAAATGTGGCAGCTTGAAGAGTTATGGCATCAGGCATGAAACAAGACGCGACTCATTAGGATAATAAACGATATAGTCATGAGGAGCGGTGATGAAAGTGATAAAATAGTTGGGTAATGTTCACGCCATGGCGACAAAAGACGTCCGCAAGTAAGATGAGTGTAAGATGCCATCTAATAGTCTGCCTTTCTTCCTTTCTGTAACCGCCAGCCAAGACGCGCTATTAGGTAAGTTAATGTTCTAAGTGTCGGAAACCGCCGAAATGCCTCCAGTCGCAATTGAGTGCTAAATTTCATGCGAATAAACGGAATATAATGAAGAATATACTCTCACATATGCTTAGAATATGAATCTACTTACTTTGAAAATCTCCCACGTGGCGGAAAAGGGTAAAACCGCGACGCCTACCAGAAGATCAGCGACGGCAAGGGAGACGATGAAGAGATTGGTAACTGAGCGCAGCTTGGAGGAGCAGAACACGGCGGCGATGACGAGACAGTTGCCCACGATGACCATGACATTGATGAGCGCCAAGACGCCCAGCGAGACAAGATTCTGCGGCTCGGTCCAGCCGACGTCGTCCAGGAGGGCCGCGCAGGCGGAAGCGTTCATAGGATTGCGCATCGCATCACATTGCCCGCAGGAACACACTCGCGGCCGTGATTACTCTGCGAAGATGCAGGATCGCCGCGCCGGCTTCCTACTCCTCGCGCCTGGACGTCGAAAGCACGCTGTCACTCGCCGCCCGAGCATCTTCTCTCCACGTTATGACAAATAGGTAAAGTTTCGAAGATGTTTCTCAGCCGCGCACGATTTCCTCACGTTTATAATTTATTATTAGCCGCAGCAATATGCGAGTGCATTAGAGTAATGTGGATTTATTTACGCCGCAGGCATTGCAAACTTTGGCGAAAATGTTTGCCTGCTTAGAACTTAATTAAACTTACACATTGCGTGCCGATTGCTTGAGCACCACTTCAATGAAATTATTATCATCTACGAGCGGATTGTATGACGTGACCTAATTTAGAATTCGTGCTCTAATGTCTTTTTAATGAGACGCCTTATTATTATGTATAGGCGATGCCCTGCAGTTTTAATTCACAAACAGCTGTTTCCTGTACTTCACACTCAAGTTGCAAGTAAAGTTTGCACGCGATAAGCTTTTTCATCTGCAACATGAAACATTATCAGGTTATTAGTGATATTAGGTACCTACATGGCAAATTAATTAAAATATTCACTAATAATGAGAATAAATGCTGAATTGATTAATTACTCAATTCAACAACTCTCAAAATTAATTACAAGTATAAAAAGACGCTAATTGAACAATGAATTACGCGAGAGGGCAGCACGAGCTAAATAAAATAATTTAAAAGTTAAATTAAGTGGCATGCTATTCAAATGTTGGTAATGCAGTCGGCGGAACGCGGGCGGGAATCTTTTAAATGTGCAAATGACAGAAATAAATTAAAGCGTTCCATCCATCCGTCGATCCATTCGGGTTTGAAGCCGACGAGAAAAGCGTCATCACTGCGAAAGAAGCCAAACGCTTCAACGTCAGCGAAAATCGTATACGTTTTGCAAAGACTTCCTTCCGCAATTGCGTCGCCCACATTGTCTTGCCGCTTCTTTGTTATTTTACAACAAGTGAGAGTGATGGCGTTCATTAGCGCCGACTTGTCAATTTGTCCCGTGTAGTTTGCACGTACCCATTGTGCGTCGTAAAGTCAATAGCTACCTGAGATGGAAACGAACGGACATAAAACAGATTTTACGATAGGCAAAATAATTGAAAAAACAACCCCCCAGTCGCGTAAGTGTTTTAAATCACTTGGCCCGGCCATCGCGCCTAATTTCGCAGCTGCGGTGCCGGGAAAGTGGCGGTGCGTTTAAATATTGAATGAAGCACCGCTCGCAGGACGCTTGCAAAATTATCCAATCGTCCGTGAAACCACCAGAGTCGCACTGAGCTGGCGCCAATTTAGGATTAAGGCGCTAAAAATTATGCAAATTGACAAAAAGCCAAGTCTTTTTGAGTGACGTCGTCACTTTGAAATGTATCTAGTATTCAGTGAAAATGTATCCAGTATTCAGTAGGTATGTTTGCTGTCAATACCTTGTCTGTTTACAAAAGTTAATTCAAACATAACAAAACCACCCTTCAAATAAACAAAACAATTTTGTACTCATTGTCATTTTGTAAATGTGCTTCATCTGCTTGCTAAATATTTTACCAAAAATATTTCGTAAAAAGTACTTCTTTTTCTTACCCTTTGAAGACACACGCCCTGCCATTTGTTGTTTCAGCAAACAGTAATGCACTGAGAGAAGTTCTCAATGTTTTCTTAAAACTCTCGACTGGGACCGAATTCTTTGAATTTGTCCTTAAAACTTCAATTCCATTTACAATGTGTGTATTTCGCTTACATCTAAGTGCAAATTAAGAGAAAATTGCAGGAGGAACGTACGAATCAGTGAATGAATGTTACATTCACTCGCGAATCAATGCTATATTTCCTTTGTGCACCGAAGCGTACTGGAATGAAATAACTGCGCGCCCAACATTGATAAAACTAAATGTATACAGTTGTTGCGATTTAGGTGCATTTTTCACAATGCACTCGCCCGCACACAATGGGTATCCCGACTGAGCGCAAGGAATGAAATCACAACTTTTGCATTCGCTGGTTGGCCATTTAATGCACGAGCTGAGCTTTCAGTTTATTTACAGTAGTCCAGGTTATTTAATCGGTTATCATTTGAGTAACTTTATAATTCGAACAATTGTGGCTCGTTATAACAATCTATGCTTTGTTTTAGTTTAGTTATTGATTGAGCAACTTGTCTGTGACAATTTATCGGTGGAATCAATACAGTGAGCCTTGAATATGCATTCTTATCGGTCGCCAGAAGAACAATTGTTTAGGGTTAGTCATAAGTAATCGCTTGTTAATCGCAGTAATTACCTACATTGACTACATGGGAACATTGTCAAAGGAAATTATTTATGTACGTTTGTTGTGGTTGATGTTGTTTTTTTATATCTTTCTTGATAAGAAGATAATTAATTTTAATAAAAACAAGATTGTTTTTGATTTTCAAATTAAATTTCGTTGGAAATGTCAACCAATTTCCGGAACGTTGTTTGTTTCTTGACACACTGAGTCAAAACACCTGTATTAAGATATTTTTAAGCAGCAATTGACTAACATTATGAGTAAACATTTCAATTACCAGACAATAGCAATTGACTTCCTGGCAAGTCTAACGTAAGACATTTTCTTTTCCCTTGCAACTCAAATAGTAATTGAATAACAAATATCTGTATCCCATTAGCGTCGCAAATTGCGCACTCAGAAATAATTGATATATGGACAAAGAAATTTACATAATAATATCGTATCTCATTATTATTACTGACAATTCACGAAGCTGATAAATTGCTTACTTATTTTCTGATAAATGGAAGCAAAAGCAACACTCACTTGTTACAGCGCAGCGTCCTGTTGTGAAAATACCAATAGTTTATCTGTTGACAACTAACTTAACAATCCAACATTCACTGATAACTAAACTTCACGAGTGCCCTTGATAAATCTCGCCTGTCTTCAAAGATTATTGCGTCTTCCGCATTAAGACAATGCACATTAATTTCAAGCATACCAAGTTTACGACTAGCCGTGTAACTAACTTTGACGACATAACAAAAGAAATGTTAAAGATAATAGTTTGTGTATGTATTATAGTTCATCCCCGAATACGACAACTGAATGAATAATTCTGAATGAAATCCTTTATCCATTCATTATTACTCATACTATGAACAAACACTTACGATTGTTTTTGGCATGATTTCATCCTCAATGTTGATCAATATCAGACACTCCTTCGCAAGTAATTAACATACTTAATTAACTTATTAAATCCCAATAGTCAATAATGAGCTGTAATACTTAAAATATACTTATTTGCACGTGAGTAGCACCTCAGTCTGTAGATTAATTAACAAACAAACAAGCAAACACCAAAGACACTGCATTTTAATTAATTATTAATGAAGAGGCTTATATCGCAAACGAGCAGCGCGGCACAGCAGGGCACGAATTGAGTTAGTCCGCGTGTTGTTGCGCCTAATGAATTGGGTACTGTCGAAGCTAATGACGCTAATTGCATGTGCAGTGCGTGCGGTAATCATACGCGAACGCTGGGCTCGAACACACTTGACGGACGCGTCGGGAGTGCGATTCGGTCCGCTGGTGGCAGCGCACTGACGACGCTGAGCGTCGCGACGCTCGCTGCGGCGGTTAAACCGGCCGTCGCTGCCGCCTCCGCTGCCGTCGCAACGCATGGAATCATATCACATCACGTTGCGTCCTTTATCTCGAGATGCGTTATCCTTCGCGTTTTCCATCCGCCTCCGGAAACTAACTTTATTCTCGATTCACTAACTATTCTCTATCTTCCTAACCGAGTTAGACTCGAAGGCGCACTCAAAATTTCATTGATATTTTACCATAAGTTCTCTGCGCTCTATGCTCTATTGAATTTGCGTCTCCAAGTTGGGCTTACTTTCGAGGGGCATGCAAAACAAAAGGATAATATCGATTGTAAATAATTACAGGTCAGGTTGCTCTGGCCTATTTAAAGAAATATTTCTTGCGCTAGCCACTCGACTTGAAGCCACTTCACTTCACTTCGCTTCAGTTCACTTCACTTCAAGACGGTAGTGGGCACTCTGCACGTTAGGGTGCGAAAGTTATGGCGAATGTAATTAAGATACGAAGGTGTCGCGCCACATTTCAGTCGAAATTTCTTGACTTGTAATTCTTTACTTTACGTCGAGAATATTGCGTGTATTTTTAATTAATTACGGCCCGTGGTGTGTAAGGCTTTATTAGATTTATAAATCATGCGTGGATGCAAGCAACCTTGAGGTCTATATTTGTAAGTTAGGCGTTCGCATATTTACGGTAGGTTAGGTATCAAATATAATACATAATCTTCTTCTTTGTGTAAATATTAGAAGTTAAGGGTCGCTTATGGTGGTATTTCTAAGGATAGCGCAAGGGTAGCAGCTTGTAATAGATTTATAGTCACAAGCATTAAGATGATTATACATAAGTTGATATGATTCTAATCCGTGGCTTGTGATACGCTCATAAATATACTAGTAGCTTAGCTCATTCATAATTCAGCATAATGTAGAATCGATAATACATGCAAAGATTCACTTTTTACGAGATTCTTCGTTTTTTTGTGTGGAATTTTTGACTCTACAATCAGAAACTAAGTATCATACGTATAATTAAAAGATTTGAATGCATTTAACATACGTTATGTCCTAAAATAACTATTAGTTTATTCTGAAGTAAGTTTTACCTCGACATCACAAGCTTTTAGCTAATAAAACAAGTGCACGCCAATCCAAATCAATTGAGTGCATTATGAATGTGATTTATTCAACTCCAGCCCACCTCTAACTGCAAACTTAATGCAAATATTTGCATTGGCAAATACATAATCCATTTCCGCAAATATGCTATTATTAACCACGTTCGATTCGTATAAAATTGATTTATTTGCTTTGATATTCTAACTCGCCTTTCGCTTATCGAATATCCAGCCCAGCACGCTAGGTTACTGAAACTTAAAGTGCATTTGGATTAGGTAATCTTCTCTGCACTTTACCGGAGGTTGTGTACAAGCGGTCGGTGGCGACCGCCAGAGAAAACAAGAAAACAGGAGAAAACTTAAACTGAACGGTTATGGCAAGACCTTTCTGAAGGGTTAACGAGCATACGCGTCCAATGGCACATTGATAAGTAAAAGCATAAAACTATAAAAGATTCCAAAAGGACCAACAAAAGATAAAGACAGTACCATGCTGCTTAGTTCGCAAAAGAATTTGGTTATAATTACTTCGCTGCTCTGCTGAAAACGTTCTTTGTAGTTACAAAGAATAATATTGAAATTGCCAACTTTCCAATTTTCAGGAACACTCAGTCTGGCCTAATACATACTCTTGTGTTGATTCCGGGGTAATGGTTGACGGAAAGTGCATGGCAAACACAGCTGCTTGATGATCTTTAACATGAGCATGCAGTGAAAAAACAACCGACGGCCTTTTGTTTTCTTTGGGGATTGATAATAAATATAAAAAGCAACAGGGATTGCCGCTGGCAGTAAACGCTGTGTCATGAGGATTAAAAACGTAATTAAATTTTTATTTAAAAATGATTATAAGTACCTACATACATACATACTAGGTTTTTAAATAAAACACCTGAATAAACACCTGAAGCTTGTACCTTGGTGGGTAATTAGAATACACGTGTTTTGAAGAAATTAACATAATTCAATTAAAACTTGCACACTTGATAGGAAATTGATACAAAACACGAGCAACTTAACGCCAAAGTTGGTCAGAATGTAATATCACCTTGATCAAGCTGGTAATATTAGATGTAATTCGCATTAGCCAAGTCAACTCTGAAAAAACATGCAAACAGGATATATGTCCTCGCCCGCGAACGTTTAATAACTTCGCTTGCTTCGCCGTTGCTTGCTTATTCATAAATACACAAAGCTAACCCGTTAAGAGCGTGTCCGCAATATTGCCGGCCGCATTAATTTGCATAGTTACGCCACCACCACTGCCACCGTCGCGTCGCCCCCGACGTTGTGGAGCTGCTCTTCGTGTAAAGTGCAACAAATTCAATGCATGCACTACACTACACGGCGATTGTGTGTAGGCGTTTAATTCGATTTTAAACGATTATTAATGCAAGGATAAATATTGAAACTTTATAGTTACACAACTGCAGTTCTTTACAGACATTGCACTCATTGTCAGGTGAAGCAATTAAGCTATCGCTGGCGAATTATGAAAATTACTCATGAGTTAATAAATTATTTGCTGTGAGTTTACGAAGAAATGAATTTTAAAATCAATTTGTATTTCATTATTATTAAATATGCATAGGTAGGTATATCATTAAAATCAGAATTTGTGTATTAATAAAATCGCATTTGTTGTGTTGAGTTGTCAATATCTAGTGTTAGTGTGATTGACCGGCTGAGATGAGATAAGAAATAAAGTCTTAGGGTCTTAGGCGTGTTTGTGCGTATTTTCAAGGAATTTGACTTGGCAGGCACGGATGCGGAATGCTGCTCCAAATATTTGAGATGAGATTGTACTGCGGTCTGCGAGTGATAGACATGAAATCAATATTATTGTGATAGTAGGAGAAAATCTTGTTGGTGAAATGCAAAAGCGTAGCGTGTCTTGGCGGGGCCCGTATAAAAATTTGTTTGGGTGCCCCGTATAATTGGTACGTCAGATACGGCGGTACATACGCCCTTGGTGAAATGTCAATCGTTCGTAGACGGAAAAGTTATACAAATTAAATTACATTAGGCTTATTATATTTCTGTGCAAACTTATTCAAATAAATACACATTAAATAAACATTATTCGGTTGTAATTGGAATAATTTAAAGATGAAAAGTAAATTGAAAAGTACGTTATGAAATGAAGGAAAATGTTGAAAGCTAGCTCACTTCTTGTTTACTAAACGCATTTACTAAACTAAAATGAAGAAGCAGCAGAATGCAGTGAATGGAAAACTCAAATGCAACTCGAAACAAGCAACTAGAATGCATTCGAGTGCTGGCAATATATAGTGTTATGGTTGCATACATATCTATAAAAGCATTGGCGGAAAATGAAATGGCAAAAAATGTGTATGGCATTAGTATTTATTGTGTGCCTGCGCTTGTTTGAGCAAAACTGCGAATGCTAACGGAATGCAAATATGCAGTCCCAACATCAAATGTAAAAAACAGCGCATCGGCTTCATCGTGCATGTCGATTGATAACATGGAATAAAGTGTTGTTTCCACTGCTTTTATACGCATTCCAATCATGAGTTAGCTTCTTTGCTCTTTAGAGGATGTGGATGTGGTGTAAATGCCGGATTTATGTCAGTTAGGCGCGTATTTGTTGAATGGAAAGATTGATATAACACCGACTATAATAAAAGTATCATTTTGATATGGCATCGCATTCAAGCGACGCCGGCGCTGAGAGTGATATTGAAATGAATAAAATGAAAATGCTACATTTCTGTGTGCGATTTTAATGCGCAATGTAAACGGATCGTAAAAGCACAGATAAAACTAAAATATAATATTAAATTGGCGAGTCACGAGTGCGATTATAAGGGACGACGATATTGATTACCTATAAAATATTTATATATGTACAAATATCGCTGAGCAAGTTTGAATTTCTGCATGCCCGCCAACCTCATAGCTCTATTAGCTATTTGGTTTGATTGCAAATCTGTAAATCAAATTGATACAGTAATCTATTTTAGATTTGCTATTTCGGCATTTACATGAATATTCACCTACTGAGTGCAACTCAAAGTGGCCAATTATCGCTTCAAGTTAAATCAAACTTCATTATTATTCTAAAACTAAAATTTATGAATAATAATTTACAATTTGAACAAATAAAGTGAAAAGCAAGTACAAGTGTGTAGTCAAATATAAATTACAAAGCAAATGGAATAATTAAAACGTCAATTAAATAAACAAATGTAACGCGATCGTTTTATCGTGCTAATGTCGGCAAACAAGTTGTAAGCGCTCAGCGCGGTGGCGCAATTTATTTGTCTTATGTATGTATGTATAAAGCAGGTAATAAAAGTCGTCCCCAATAAATTAATTAGCTCATTATGAGCACGCGTTGGCAATGAAATTAAGGAGCACCGTGGGCCGACGGCAGCGCCGCGCCGTGAAACAGGAACAGGAACTTATTCCGGCCGAAAATATCCGGCACACAGCCGGACGCCAAGCGTCAAGGTGAAGGCAACCAACCGCTTTTGATAAGCACGAAAAGAAAGAACGACGACACACTGGGCGCTATTATTAGTCTCTTGCGGTCGGCATTTACTGGTTTGATCCACTCACTCACGTCGTCCCAGAAACACACACTTGTTTTGAAACATGTTTCCTTCCCGGAAAAGTTTCTTTACTTTTGCGGACATAGCAGGTGAAACAGACGGCGCGGCGCGCAAGGACGAAACACATGGAGCATTCAGTGGCGCTGCAGTTTCTGTTTTATTGGCCGTAAACTGGCGCTTATTATTCGCCGGATTTACGAACGTGCTTCGAATTGCCGCTGATAGCGTGTTGCTGCAATCGTACGCTCGTTTGCCGCCTCGAGTCTTTGTCTAGAAGCGCTAATTTTATGGCTAAATGCTGGGAATCACAGAGATAATATACGAAATATTACTTGGCATTCCGCAGTTTGCTTTGTCTGTCAATTATCTGAGCGGAATTAAAACGTGAGTTGGAGCTGGATCTGGAAAGAAATGATTTTCACATGTCACTCGATCGAGTGACTTTTTGGCCGGACTGAGAGTTGTTTGCAATGCGTGCAGCATGCACGCAGAGTGCCTCTCGGGAAATCTAGCATTTCGAATGCGCCACAAATTCGAAACGTACACAGACGCGGCCACACGGTGGGAGAAGTGGAGGCAGCATTCATACATAATTCGTAGCTCCAGCTCAACTCACCGCCACCGTGGGCGCCGCCGAAGCAAAGGTGCGCATAATACTAGTGGCAAACAACGCCACACACATATCAGGCTTCCCATCCACCACTGCACAAACTTACAGTTGCAGGATAATTATTCCTCGTGATACATGCATTTTCTACATACTTCAGCGTTGTTTACAATAAACGTTCATAGGTGGATTTAAATTCCTGTTAAGTAACATATTTGATTACAGCCAAGGGAAGATATGCTGCAGTAGTGGCAAGTTTTGGCAACTCTTTGTATATAAACGATTGTCATCACGTCATCAGTGTACTGCTACAGTGGTTTTCTATTTTCCTATGCACTGTACTTACTTTCTATCTTCTTTTTGCATGCACTTGTCTTATATTTATTTTGGAAATGTAAAAACTAGTGCATTTCTTTCCTTGTCTCTTGCTATGGTAACTTTATTTTTGTGATTGTACTTCCAGTTCTATTTTTACTTCAATTGGATGAATTTTACTTGAATTTAGAGCATTTATATTCATTTTGCTATGTCAACCACACCGGCTGTGGAATTATTCACGGAGATTGGATGTGATTGAATGGGTACAATTGAGTCTTCTCAAACAAAACCGGACTGAAAGCGGGCGTAATTCAATTAGTAGGTAGATTTTTTAAGGTCCTCGTCGATCCATTTCAACATAATTTTGCCTTTGGGAACAATTCATTCTCTTATTGAAGTGCAGGATTGGGTGAATGTAAAGAAATCAATGGGCCCTTTTCGCGAATTATTTATTATCTCGGGAGCCGGACGAACGGGCGTTGTTAGCACCGAGAAGAGTTAGGTTATAGCGTAATGCAACGTCAGCCGAAGTCCTTGCGTGGGTTTGCTCAAAAGTGGGTAAAAGTGCGGGTCTCTGACAATGATAACGCAAGGATATAATAAAGTGGAGGGCTTTGTGACATCTCAGTTACCGTTGACCATGAATCACTTAAACAAACTTGACACCTAACACCTATGAATTCATTATTAGGTCAACACGCATCGCTGAGGACTTTGAGATTCGGGTATCCTATGGCATTAGAACAATTCATGCAAGCAGGATTCAGAATTCAACGAATTCCTTTATCTGGTTCCATTACCCATCTTGTCAGATTAGATCGTGTTCAATGGCATCACACCAGGCGACGCAAACGCCGAACGGTGTTGAGTCGTCATCTTGATGGTTCTCGCAAATTGAGTTTTATATGCTTGGGTGCAAACCAAGTAGCATTCCTACATGATTTCAATGCAAAGATGACTTTTAGGAACATGTGCACAAAATGTACATAAAACGTTATGAAAACTACAAATTAGAGAAGAGTTGGCTATATAATATGAAGCAACTAGTATTCAACTGATCATCTATCATAAAATCTTAAAATTACTACTGTAAAAGCATCACGTTCTCTGACAGAACCAACACAGAGAAACAATATCCCCAGCAAACATAACACGCGGGTACTTCCTGGAATAACATTTGCTCATTTTCAGGACCTGCAAGTTAAACACACTCCTTGTTACTTCTCGGATTAATACAATATTTGTGTTGTCCTTCTGCAAATAGCCCTGAATAATTACAAGTATTACATTAACACATTAAAACAATTAACTCCTTTAAACATAATCATTTTTTGTGTGGTTTTTAATCATCATTAACAAATATTTAGTGGAAATTTTAATCATTATGACATTAGGTTATGATGACATTACGCTTTGAGTGGGTAAAAGCTGGAACGTATTTCACGTCTTTGAAATCTTTCATGTTTTGACGTTTCATTTCGTTTCGTTTCGTTTTTGCATATCAATCGTATGATACGAAGACCTGGCCTGAAGCGCATTGCGCGAGCAATTCAATCTTCCGATTGAAGTCTATATCTCTTTTTGTGTCTCTGAGATTCGCATTTCGACTCGGGAATGCGCCGCTGCCGTTCGCGTTTGAATGGACGGATTGAATCCTGCAGAGAGTGCGTTGCCATGCCTTGCATTTCCTTGCTTTGCTTGAGTATTAAGCGGTATGCTCTCTGTATTTGATTAACTCAATGAAGGGAACTTCTACCTCTGCCATCGCTTTATTACCTTGTTTCCTTTGCATTTCAGGCTTATTAGTGGGGTCTGGCAAAAGGAATAAGTCGTCAACGAGGTGTGCATTTATTTCGCCGCTCTTAACCGTACGCGTTCACAATTCAATGAATGCCGTTTCATGTTATTATTTTATTAGTTTTCCATTGAACCGAGCTTTTTGTTCAGTTTTCAGTCGACTGAATGAATTGTTCGCAGAATATGAACACGCCAAATGTCAATATTCAATCATATCGCTTTTTAACTGCATACAGACTTAATTTTTATACTGAAAATGTACGAAATATGTATGATTTCGTCAGTATCAACCCTTGAGGTGGCTAAACTTAGTGCTTTGTCAGCAGCACTTGGGATTAGGAATTAATATCGAAAATTGTGGGCGCACAGGCAGCTGAATAAATATGCAAATCGTCTGTTTAGTTAGCGAAGTAAAGTGGGAGTCTTCCTTTCCAAGCATATTTACACCGAGTGCGTTGCCGAATGGATTTGTATCTGTCGGAGGCAGTGGCCCGTTAGGAAAATTCACCTTGTGCGATATTAGACGCAAATCGATCACTGATACATTCTCACTGGCTGTGCCGGCGTAATTGTCTCTACAGGTGAAATCCATTAGACATTCTCCCTCGCAAAGACGAAGATTATTCCAGCCTGCTTAAGGTCACTTTGGCTCGTTGCGCGTTGGCACTTCGTTTAAATTAACTTTCAAACTTTTCGGCAGCGCTGAAAGTAGCCATTAATCAATAACAATACGCCAGCTGTTCTACAACTAATTTCGTACAATGTTTGACGTCTTTTTGTACTTTAAAATATTGTACAGTAGGCACGGGATAAAATCGTATAAAATCGAATCCATCTGTGATATCTGCTCAACGTTGTCCCTTGCATGCACTCACTGGCAGCACGTTGTTGACGGTTTGACATCCATCTACAGAGAGGTACGAGTATATGCGGCCTCTTCGAGCACTTTTAATGCCAGCACAAAGACGGCTGTTCTGAAAGGTGCATTAGCACAATCAAGCAGACACGCTACGCTGCGCGAAGTTGATGGCAGGAAAACTTCGACACCCTGGAGTTCAGCAGTTCAGACGCGACATTTATGTGTGGTATCTGTATGTACCTAATATTTCCTCAGAATTCAATTTATATTTGTCAAGCGATTGATAGATTGCTGAAGGCAGGATAATAATTGATAACCTTTAAAACTCTTGCTTCTCATGCAACGCAGTGAATTTCAGTTTACATTCTCATTCACGTTCGCTTAATATAAACAATATCCTGACGCGCATGTAAACGAAATGTGTCATTTGAACAGCAATGTGCCACTGACACGTTGCGTTTGCTCAATGCACCGACAGTCGCTTTTATGTTGAAAACTCGGTTGGAAATGTCCGTCCATCTCGACTCACTCGGTGTCACTTGTCCTCAAATTTTAAATAATGAATGCGCATTTTCAGCGTAATGCATCATTGTAATCACACTTCGCTGGATGCAATTCCATATGTAAATGCACATGGCATGCGTCGCAAAATAATTATTTGTATCTACATATGCATAAACAAACAAACATTCTCTACTGACAAATTACACAAATTTGTCGCATTAATTCACAGACTAAATGTTCAAATTCTCCAATTCAGGATTCCATGTGGGAATAAATCAGTGCAGGAGACAATTGCAGTGCCAGTTGCCAGAATGTCGGATGAAGTGTCAAAGAAAAGAGGCGTCGTGGAAGAAAAGGGCACACCAACTGTAAATAAGGCTTAGCATAAAAGGTAAATGTATTCATGGCCTAATCACGCCTTCACTATTCCTCAGATGCAGCCAAGATTTCCGAAGATTTATCGACGCATTATGCGCGCAGGACAATAAATCCGAGATGCGATGATGGGCGAGCGCTCCATTCGCTCCCTGGCGCGCAAGAAATTGCGTTCCGAGGAACGCCACCCCACGAGAAGGTCGGTTCTCAAAGGCCAAGAAGCGTCTCTTCTTCAAGTACGTTCTTCCGCCGCAATGTGAGCTTCATTTTAAATTAATTTAAATTTATCTTCGATTTTTATGCAGTTTTGCTTAGCATCTTCCTTGGGTTTTTGAATTCGTCCTTTCACAGGATTTTGAAGTAGATTTTCCACAAGGTTGAAAGTGGAACGCATGCAACTCATATGATGCAATCAATGTCACTAACAGATTTTAAAGCTGGAGCGTAAGCTCCATGCAATGTGTGGTGCAATCTCATCAAATTTTTTATTGCGGCGTAAGCATAATATTACCCTGCACTTCGCAACGTAACGTATGTACATGTTTGCATGTATATTACATTCTGAGGCTGCATAAATGACTTTTCACTTTTGGCAAAAAAATTAGCTGCCTAACGACGTTTTTCAGCTATTATTTCGTAACCCGCTTTTTATTTCCACATTTTTCGAGGTGTTGCTTTAAAAGTTCTTTTGAATGTTGGAAATTTATTGTCTATTTAGATGACATTCGTGGAATAAGCAAGCACGTGAATGATACACCATGCGTAAATCTTTTCAACTAGACGAATAAATAAATGTAGCGTGCATCCGAATGTCTTTCACACTTCACTCATATGAGCCTTTTTAACAAGCTGCTAGAGTGGATGATGCCATGTCGTGTGCGCGCCTGAGATGACCCGCGAGGAGCGCAAGATATATGGGCGCGCGCGTGGGCGAAAATTGCCGAAAAGAAAACGCAAAAATTGCCAAGATTGCGGCGCATTACAATGTGCGAAATGCACATTGCGAGGAGAAATGTATGTAGGTGGGCCAGTAAGCACGTTTTCCATGCGATTTACTGGCTCAAACAAGATATGTATGTATGTATTGTTGCTTTCGGGCCGCATGTCGCACCATTGAATCCGTGGCTGGCTCCACACCCACTCGCAAAGCAACGCAACGCTTTGTTGACTTCAGACCTCAAGCCTCAGCTTCTGAAACCAAGCCAAGCATTGTGAAAGTTTAACTTGTGCGACAATAAAACACTCGCCTCTGGCCAGTGTAGTAAATAAATTGTTCAGAAACAGCAACAGAAACGACGACGCAAAAAAAGAATTGCTTCCAAGATTTAAAGTTCTTTAGGAAGACTAACCAATAATTAATTTCCATAAGTTTAATTACAGCGCAGTGAAGTTATAAGTTAAACGCCCTAAGGATATAATTCGCGCAATAAAGGGACTGGTGTTGCGGTCGCGTGACCGCCAAATGCATTGATCAAGATTGGAATCGCCGGGCGCCGGCATTCAAGGTTAGATTTTCATCAATCATGGACTCGTGCAAAAAGCAAATAAAATGCGCTTATCTACGTCGCGCTGAATAATTCAAATCAGTTTTCAAGTTCCCGGCCTTGCCGTCGACACCCACGCGTTTGTTGTGCTCGAGAAGTTGCTGCTGCGCTTGCATTTCTCCAAAAAACTAAAATTAATTAATGCGATTGAAAACTTTTAATTGGACGCACTGCTGTAACAGGCAGCAGCGAAATTTGTTCTTCAAGTTAACTCAAGTACCACGAACACATAAGACGCAAAAAATAGTGCACAACATGACGGCAATGGGGTCTACCCGCCCAATTTTTTTATTGTCTGAATAGATAGAAGACGCCGTGACAACCCTGGTTTAAGTTATCATTTTTTATACAGATCCATAACTTGCGAGATATAGCGAAAATAGAGGCCGAACAGTCTACGTCATTTCTAAGCATGTGTCGTGTAGGTGTGAATTCGCGCGCTTTGGGATCGGCTCTTGTCGATGCGGTCCGACGGCTGTCGCAAACTTCGTTACCATCTCTCCAAATTCTAACCAATTAGCGCATATAAAACTGTGTCACGTGGTTTTACGTATGACGTATGCAAAGTGGCCTAAATTTGAACGTTAATTGTTAATATCTCAGCGAAATTAGCACTAACAGAGAAATGAAAGGTATCAACATGCTCAGAATTCATTGCTCTTTAACGTACAATGGCTGAAATTGCAAAGTTTGATAGGGCGGGTAGACCCCATTTGCCAATAATTAATTGATTGATTTATTAATTTACTCAAGTTGCCTGACCTAGAATAACTGTTTGGGATAAAGGACAAAGGACAAGGTTGATTAATAACTTTTACCTTGAAGCATTATGCTGTTTATGTTTTCTTAAGGTAAGTAAAAAACTTTCCAAGATAGAAAATTCGATGAATAAAATTGCGACGTATTAAACTGTATAATTCGAGGCTGCTGTTCGACGCGTGCAATGTTGTTTGCATTGGAAAATTGCTAGAACTAGGCCGTCTCCGCTCCGCTCGGGTAGCATTTCAGCCTTTTTATTCACCATCGGGACGCATCTCGCGCCTGAAATGCCGCAGCTCGAGCGCAGAAAAAGATAACCGCAAACGCAGACGCGTTCGAGTCGAGAGCGCTGCGGATAAATAATGAAGGCAAAAGTGCGTTCCGATCGGCATTTGCTGAAGTGCCAGCCTTGCCTGGCTCCTTCGAGTTTGATTTTCGACGTCGCGATCGGAATTAGTTTCCATATTTATTTTATTTCGTTTTATTTCTGCTGCATTGGCGCTCATGCTGAAAATTGCCTTCGATAAAATCAACTCAATATTTAAATTGAAATATTTATTAAAAGTTTCTTACCAACTCTCAAGTCCCTGCAATATTTATTTTATTGACTTGCATCAATAAGAGACGCGAAAAAGTTGGAAAGAGCTGAAGGAAGCAATTTTCATTCTGAGTACACATGAGCAAATAATACTTTGGAGTAAACCGTGGCGTAAGTTCAAAGTTTGTATGCGTATCTTTGCCATCTGCGTGCAACGGCTGTGATAGTGAACCCTAGGAGTTGAAGAAGCCTTTTAAGCGAACGCCGTGACCGCCGAGCGCAACGAAAGGATAAAAATAAGGAAACGTCGGCTCGGCCCGCAGAGATAAATGACTTACATAAAGAGGTATAGATTTATAGCTGCTCAAGCATCGACGTGGAAGACTCGTGTATGGCCTGAGACAGTTTGCAACATAATGGCACGTCGAAAATACGGAAACGACAGGACTACCAGTAGATGAGATGGTCCTGAGCGCGTGAAATATAAGTGGCGACATCAAGAATGAAAAACTTTCGCGATAAAAGCGACGAAATGACGCTGATAACTAAGCCGGGACGAATGTCGTCAAAATTATTTCTCGCTTCTTTTTTTATATAAATCGCCGCTCTTAAAGTAATGTCGTGCTTATCCTGGCCAAGAATCAGTGTTGAAACTTAAGCGTAGTCTTAGTTCACCTCTGTTTCAAAGGATTAGACGTTAAATAAATTCGCTTGATGTCGTTTTAATTTTCTGCCTCGTTTAATTTTTGACGGGCCAGCAAACAATTCGTAAAGTTTATCAGATCAACAGAGTAGGTATAATAGAGACACCATATAATTAATGATTGTAATATTAGATTAGTCTGATTTATGAGATCAACGTTGAATATCGATATCATACGGCTCGAATGTGTGATTAATGGGACAAAGGCTATTAGAAGGTAACAACAGCGATGCTGTGATTATGGCAAGAGATCACAGAAAGGTCGGATCTTAGGGATACTGTAACTGGACTCCAACAGCTTGTGGAAATGTCGAATGTGGTAGGTATTATGCACAAATACATGTAATGCCTCTTGAATTTACAATCACATGAATGCCTACTTATTGTTAGTACACACCAACATTGGCATCATTTAGTGTCCCAAATGGGTCTGCAAGGACCCTTTTTGGAATAATTTAGTTAATGCTCTAATAAAACATCCCAAAACGTTTACTGCTCGGTGATTTAGGACAAAAACAACAAGAAACGAATATTTCAAAGTTGTGCAGAAAGCTACTCAATTTTAGAATAGACAAGACGTCATAGTTTTTTGATTCAAGGTTAGTTCTACGCAGAAAACAAATAAAACATTCCACGCACAGCAGTAAAGTTGCGGAATTCCGGTCCACAAACGTAACGTAACGAAACGCAGGGAGCGAGTGCTTTGAGGAGCTTTTGAATAATTGATACACTTGTTGATTTATGCAGAGGAAGTTCGGCGCACATTTTGGTTACATCATTCAGATTCTGCCGCACATGCCGAAGGTAATTTGCCTCAATCTGCAATTTGCAGTCGTGATTCGGCCGCGTTTTTTGTCGTCGGCAACCAGCTTTTCCTCAACACATTCCTCAATGCACGTGCTGCCGAGGAACATCAGCAAATATAGACACCACGCGCGCGGGAGGAAAAAGTAACAGAAATAAAATAAAGCCCGGCCACTCATCTTGTCCTGGGACGGCTGGCTCGACTCAGCCCGGGCCGAGGCAAACGTGCAGGAAATGAGTAGCCAACGTGTGCAGAAAAATTAGTGGCAGCCGGGTGCGTCTGTGCGCTTTCTTGCCATCGTTCTTCTTTTTACGTGAGCATTTAGTTAGCTGCTTGTAGGCCCTTTCTAGCACTTTGTTGAAAATAAGGACGTTTGCCTTGACCTCCAGATGCACGTAAGCCCGGTGATTCTATCGGCCGAGGCGTGCGCTGACTCGGGAAATCGTTGCCTACGACCCGCTGAACATTCGCATGCAACATGCAAGCAGGCAGCACAGTGCACGAAATTATTTTCAATTTGAAGCTTTGGAAATCTATTAAATCCAATTAACTTCGTGCTGTTTATAAATGCCATGCTATGCCAGGACGAGTCAAGTCATTCTAGAGAATACATAATTTCTTCATTTCATTTTGAATTTCAAAGTAAGCACAGAAAGGCGTTCTTTTTTGATTTATTTATTCAGATATAAATTTCACGAGGGCGCACACAAAGGTATCAGCTTCGTGCAAAACATTTCGATTGCAATACTATTGACTGCGTTGATAAGGAAGCGGAAAAGAAATGCGCAGGCAAATTTAGGCGCACCCGTGATTGTTTTCCGATTTCTTTGTGCGCGCTCCACTGTGCATTTTCTTTACAATGTCCTCTTCCAGAATAAGAAATTCGTATTTTTACGTTTATCGCAAAAAACAAATTACGTCAGTTTTCACAAACGTGCTGCGAACACCGGATACAAAAATAAGTACTTAATCAATAATAGCGACGAAGTCTTAAGATATTGTGAGTTAAGCAAATGTTAAGACAACTGGGAAAAGAGCTTAAAAGTTGAGCGAGAGTAGAAAGTTTGACGCAATAATTCAACGCCGTATTGTTCACTCGATTCTTCTCTTTACTTCACTTTCAAATTGCATTCGCTTCTTCGTTCTTTGGTTTTCCTTGGAACGCAATAATAAACGGACGCGTAGCAGACAGCACAACGACGAGACTAAGCAGCGTCACTAGATAATCATTTACTAAGCTGGCAAAGATCAAAAAGAGGATTTTCCACAGGCTTAACCAGTCGAGGACGACAGTCATCGTCAGCAGTTGCTGACTAAACTCTTCTTTTACTGGGGATCGCTGTCTAGTTCTGCCTGTCAACAGTTTGAGAAGCGTGATTTGCAAGCATATAATAACGTGTATACTCTGGTTTTTCACACGTTCAATTTATAGGTTATTATATGTCTACTGCCCTGTTTGTTTAGTCTATTAAAAGTAGTGAATATGTACGTGTGGGTAAAGTAAAGAAGGTAAAAAGTTAAAGTAAGTTCTGTAGAATTCTATTAAATTGAAACTAAAAACGCACGCATCTTCTTTCTACATAAATATTTGTTAAATTATTTTAACATGTTTAACATAATTTATTAAATATTATACTTTATTGTAAACAAATTCAGATCACGTTGATATATTGGTGAATCTTTCTCTAGTCATGCGGAAACGACATGGAATATTGCCCAAGCGACAAATCGATTCGAGCCTGGAATTTGTGTCCGAAGCAATACAATTATCCTGAATTCGTTACTCTCGCATCAAGCGAATTGAATTGCTATTATGAGCACATTATGACAGTACTCAGAGCTACGCTATCATTGTGCATAAATAGATTTATGAAGTACATACACAAGTACGCAAGTAGCGAATAGTCGTAGATATTTTCGAGCTGGGATGAATAGATGGATGCATCCCAATGCGATGAACGCGTTTCCGCTCTTGTGGTTACACGGCGAAAATGCAACTAGCGCAGGTGAAAATGTTTCGTTCATTCGTTCGTTTTCATCATGTGAATAATCACTTAGATGAGCGTCAATTATAATTAGCAACGGCCAAATTTAAAACTGCGAATGTAACTAGAAATATTATAATTTCATGAATTATATTTGTTCATTACGATGAAAAATAGCCATCATCAGAATGGTTTTTGTGTGCGTAATTATTCACGATTATCTCGCTTTCAAACCTTCCACCCCTATCGCTCAGTGCGGTTTTTGCTTGCATGCGAGATGGGTGCCAACCAACTATACTGCGCGGAAATATTTGCAAATGTATAGAAAGCCCACTCGTTACAGGACTATGAATAATACTGGGTTTTGCTCGACTGCGAAGCGAACGCACTCGAGGAAAAAGGCAGCGTGTTTTTGTTACTGCGCGGAAAACAAACGTCCGTGGGCTGAGTGAGTTAAATCCGCTTTGCAGCGCTGCAGCGCGCTGTGACATAATTGATGAAAAAGAAAGCATAAGAAGACACCCACACGCCACGCGCATTTATGCTCGTACACAAAGAGCTCGGGCACAATGCCGCGAAGTCAGCTAATTTGGCAAAAGTTTTAATTGCGGGTTTCCTTTGTCGCTGTAATTGGCGCATTATCTTTCTGCGTCAGTTGACAAAGCGCTCGCAAAGAACGAATTATTTCAAGTGCAAGTTCAAGTCAATCGATCTTCGAGTACTACTAGACTGCAATTAATCATATCCAGCTCCATCAAGAGTTATAAATCAATCAAAGGTCAGACCAACATGCCATTGCAAATCAATACTAATATAAAACTAATACAAAACGTATTCTCCTAGTTATTGCTACTAAGGAATTACATTATTTACGTTAACAATAAATATTGTACTAAATTATTTAAAAGTAATGTTAATCTTAATTTTTTTAAATCAGCTACCAATCAATCAATATTTATAAAAATGAGTGCAGTTGATTACATACATTGCTATAAATCATGCATTATTATAGAACTAAACACTAACATGTTATAAATAATATAGGTACTGATGCAAGTAATAATAGATATTAAGAGCAAACATCCAATGGAACTAATTATACAATTCATTAACGGTTGTAATGTTTTAGTTACCTAATTTAATTATTAATAAGAGGAGATATTGAATGATGGCCTATAAAATTACATATTACAATAGTGGAAATAATTAAGTAGTTAGTTGAATGATAGATAACCATTAGCCTGGATTCTACTCTACGGGTAATAATAATGGAACAAAACCTTTTTCAAGATTAAATTCTATATCTACCTCGTGTATTAAGTCGTCGGATCGTGTAGTTAACGGCCTGGAACATTACTTCAATGCGAAAGTATTGTAGTAATTTGCGAAACTAACTAACTCCTGGTATTTTAATAGCACTCACAGTTCGAAATCACCAGAATCGCGAAAAGTATTTCCTAAAACAGTATTTCACACCCGCTTCACTGGTAATTCCCTGTAAATTGACTTCTGAAGACGAACAAGTACTAGAACAAGAATCATATTGTAATATGCGCGTGAACAACTGAATGCTGCTGACTGAGACGTTTTCAGAAACACGAGTAACAATATGCAAAGAAATTTGAATACAGATTCCACCTCCGTGAATAATTATTGCCTCGTGTACTCCGAACACTTTCAAAAACGACAAAACGACAAAGACTTTGATGTATATGGTTGTCTCTCTGCTACGCGTCTTTGCTCTCCCAATCTGATTTTGTAATATTTATGTTAAGTTAAGTTATTGTTTGATGGAGTTATCTTCCATTGTAAAACGCCAAAAAGTTATTTAAATTTCTCGAAATGTCAGTCAGGATCAGTGCTCCGGGTTCATTCTTCATAATCAGTGAAATAAACAGATAGCAGCAATATATTAGGTACGTATGTACATATATCTGAAAGGCATGATATATTGTCAATAACAGGTTTGAGTACCTTTCACGACATCGCAAATTTTCTTAGTAATAAATTACATGACGTGCGACAAACACAAAAAACGCGACATGCATGCGCAAAAAAACGAGACGCATTAGTTGTGCCCTTAAAGGTCCTAAAGACCGAGAAAATTACATATAATTTGCCTTGAAAGACTATAAATAACTTATAACTTTCACAACCAAAATACCTATTGTGAGTCACTGATCACGCAAAATATGTAATCAAACATGTGAACTGACCGAGCTAACATTTATCCACTTGTTGTTCAGTAATATTAAAGAGTAATTTATTAAACTAACGCAAACTGCAGTAAAACAGTTCATAACTTTCAGAATATGTACGCTAATTGCTAAACGCAATATTACAATACAACATTACATTATGTAACGAACTAGTAGTATGGAAATGTGTATCGTCGCATAGTGCTATTTAATTGCATCTTCTATGAAAGACCCGCATTGTTTTGTTCAGGTTGGTTACGGTTCTAATAGTCTTAATTAAAACATCATTAGGCTATAAATTGATTAAGTTCCGGGCTTTCTGATGGCGTTTTATGATATAAATAGCACTCACAATTAGACGTAGGTACAATAATTAAATTTGAAATAACATTAATTAAATGAAATAGCAAATCTATGGCAAACCTATATCAGTACATTTATTATTGCAAAATTTATACGCCTTGGGTCAAGTGCAACGTTCATTCTTTATGGAAAAGCTTAAAATATTGAGTGGGTAGTGCTTTCAGAGTTGCTGTAAGTAAACCAAAAAGTTGCTCACCTAAATCGGGATTATCTCGGGGAAGGATTTACAGGAAACTTTAAGAGCACTGCATACTTGTTCTGATCTTATTGCAGTTTCACACCAATTTTAGGACGCTTTTTCTGCAAAGTTATCTAATAAAACAACTTATATTAGTTTATATTTAATTCATTGTATACATACATAAATAAATATTATTAAATACTGTATTATTAACAACGTTTTGAAATAAATGTTTATGTGATGAACACTCAATATAAACAAGTCGAAATTATACTGCGCATAAAAGAAGAACATGCAAATTAGCTGCATAATGAGTTGGCGCAGGCGGAAATGAAATTTAGTAGACTATTGTTACAGCAGTAGATACTGCATTTTGTTCCCATTTTTTTCCATGAAATTGAAAAAGAAACTAGAATAATTTAACGTACGAATATCACATTGACACACTACAACTCTTTGAATTGGTTTACGTTTTGAATTTTCTCAAGATCTTTACATTTATGTTGCGGTATATTTATTCAAATTATTATAGTATTTGAATATGCTTTAGACATGCCATTCAAATAGACATACTTACTATAAGTCAGCCTAATTGAGAAGCAATTCTCTCAAGAACGGAAATAGTTTGATAAATTGCAAGACAAATATCAACAATTCCAGGTTCTACAGAAATACCTGTGATTCTGACCTACTTGTGACTCTCTCTAAGAATATTTATTTATGTGAATAAAATTACACCTAATATTTTTAAAACTAATTACTAACTAATAAAGTGCCTACACTTATTTCACGTAAAAACTCTAACATGTTGTAGGGTCAAAATGTTTTTTTATTTGCTTTGGTAGCAAGCGCCAGGGCGCAATCTGGCCACTGCAGAATGAGAATTTAAGTGACTTATATTGTCTTTAGAGCGAGCCATACTTGGTAACATTTGCCGCCAGGAATTGCAAGTCAAATTGAAAATCTCTGAGCTCCGACGTAAATGTTTATAAGACTATGAAAGTTATAATTGCATTTTGTTCTATTTATTTGCAGCATTATTAAGCATTTCATGCTATATCAGTTCATTAAACATACCTATCCTAACTCAATAATTTTGTTCATGATTATAAATAAATATTAATGAAATTAATTAAATTTTGCATTCATTTTAATTATTTTTGTATTTGGTATTTAATTAAAAACTAAATTGAAAATTAATTATATTTATACAGTAGTGAAACAATAATTACTGCTTCAAAATTCTAAAACTAAGACGTATTCACGTCAAAAGAATTGATTGACATTAATTAGAGTTTATCAATTAAGCACCCATCTTATCAAATACATTTCATTTAGACTGACTGACTGACCTAATTATAGTCATTAAAATCATGAAGAGTACAGCTCAACTCAACTGAAGCCGAAAATATATTGCACGTAAAATACGACACAATGAAGTGGAACGGATCGACTCGTGTCGGCTAAGAAGTAAAAAGATCGTCGGAAAAGAAAGAGTGCTAGAGGGGTGCTTGAAGAAGAATTATTTGAAGCTTTTTTTCTTCCTCGTTAATTGTTTCGTTTCCTGTGCGTTCCGTTCGGCTTTTGCCCGCCAATAAAAGCGAACTTCTTTGAGAATACGCAGGAGCAGGAAGTGAGAGGAGGCCGTGAACCGTTAAAACGAAACGCATTGGGAAAATGCTTGCTCAGCTTTCTTAGGCACAGTCTATTCTTGTGATAAACAAGCCGTAAAACTATTATCATAAAATAAAACTATAGAAGCTCTAATGTTTAAAGCTTTGAAAATTGCGTATAAAGACTACATGGAGCAATCTGTCATTCTGGTTGATGTAATTATGTAGTAGCAAAGTCATCTATCAACGTATTTGTCAACGCGGCAACCGATCAGAGATAGTTTCAGTTCAGCTGATGAAACAAAATTATTAGGAGAGTGAATACATTAACTTCCATTGACATGGGCTTAATCCTAAAGGGGAAGAAGTCAATCGCTGAAGCATTTATGTAAATCTCAACAACAGAATGCTTCTAACTAAATTGCAATATCATCTGACCTTATAATGAGTGTTTTTGCAATTTATATTTTGTCAGGAACCGAAACGAAATTAGTCTTTGAACACAAAGAAAATTGATTCAATATTTAGTATGTAAAGGAATTCAGCAAACATCTTGGGCAAACAACGCAGAATAGCGAATTGAATATTAGCACACCTTGTGCTTGGAATACATTAATGGAAATTGACAGTTATGGTGCAAATATTGAAGGATAATCCAACTATTCCTGTTCGTATTATTCGAAATCATAAATGAATAAGGCTGTGAGGAATATCAAAGACGCGACCACACCACACATAACTGCTTGGCCTGGCGAGAGAAATGCGAAAGTAATCGGTAATCTGCAGTTGTATGTCTGTGCAGAAAGCGTATAAAACCGACGAGCGCCGGCTGTTTGGGAGTCTTTGGCGCGGTGGGTTCGCAGTATCAATCCGGCGATAGTTTCGCGCCACGAACCGATATTGAATGTGCATAAGCTTCGATTGCTTGCTTGCTTGCTTTTCGAATTGCCATTCAGGACACAGAACCGGGAGCCCGATTCTGGGCTTCCATTGATTATCGGCAGCGTGTCGACTACCCGCTTCGCATCCGCATCCGCATTCACATTCGTATTCGTATTCGCATTCGTCAGTCGTTATTAACGCGATAACGAAATTAACACGACATCCAACCGCGCGAACCTCGCAAGAAGTGCGCGCGGATTCCGAACAGCATTATGTTTTCCAATTTGTAAAACGTTCGGTAGCATGTAATTGAAATGAAATGTTCGCCGTTGAACGATGATTGCAAATTACTGATGATGTGTGGAGACAATTACCCGCGTTTGGTGCATTATTAACGTATTAATCAACGCTGATGAACGTAATCAATTTAATGGATTAAGTGGCTGGTTGAAGGGTTACGAATACAATTATGTATAAACAGCTCTTGATCAGCCGGATGGAGCGGGTTATAATTGTTTATTTTGGCGTAAGAAAATTAAACTAAAACAAATATTTTGCTCAGAAAAGTTGTGAATATGTTCGATTTAGGAATTTATAACAAATAAATTATTTGGTTTAACTACTATTAGATAAATGGTAATTCTTAGAAAGATTCGCAAAAAGTTTTCATCTACGTTGAAGGACTATAACAAGATGGCATTGGCACAGTTATCATAAGACGAAGTTGCCAACAAGCTATCGGCGTGGAGCCGGCACTGTATCCTTGACACCATCCCTATAACTTTAGTACCCTGGATCGCAGCCGGCTTACGACAGCCCGGCAAGCAAACAAATTTATAAATCAAATAAAATTTCTATCGCTACACCACTTTATTTCCTTGAACATTCGGCCATATTTGCTCTACATGTTCACAGACCTGACATATACCATCTAATCCATTTTTATACACCATATAAAAGCTTCTTATATTGATACATGTCTGCTCCGGTGAGAAAATATACACGTTCGTCAAAAATGTGTACACGTCAGTTTAGATATGTAAAGAATAGACAAATAAAAATGTACATACATACATATGTACATAATATTAGAATGTTTATATTAAGTTAGTAGGTAGGTATATGGTCACAGGATTTATATTTTCTTGGTTTATAAAACAAAAATTTTAATTTGACATGAATACCTGGTATTCAATTTCAGTTAACACACAAAAATAAGTTCTATATAGTTACTGTTGTTTATAATTGTTTAAATTTTGTAAACCTGTAGTGTATAGTTTAAATTGTAAAAAAAACTGTAGCAAAAAAATACCAACCTAGTATGTGGACAATTTAATGAATATTCTAATAATCTAATTTATTTATTTATACATTCATATAAATTAATAAATACTTTAATGTGTGCATTATCTAGCAAGTGGTGCTATCTTTATTATTCCTATTGTAATAGCAATAAAAAAACGACAGAACGCACCCTAACGAGTTCGTTACTCTTAGTCATTATTTAGTAGTTGGCGGTTAAAGTGGTGTGACGCTCTTGTGTATCGCTGTGCAAAATTAAGTAATTTTGCAATATACTGAATGTAGGTAAGACAAAAACAAGTACAAGTACCAAATAGAAACTCATATACGTCAGAAATTAAACAATATATATGAAATAGATTTTAATTTCAATGCAAATTTGTAAGTGTCACTGCGCGGATTTTAACGGTGACGTGTATCTTCAAATTGTTGTATTCAGTCTGGAAAACTGCTTTAAATGTTGAATTCTGACTGGCAATTAACGAATGTTGTCTTAATAAACGGTGGGCCAGAATATAAAATATGATATTTTCTAGAACACTTTGAAAGGGTAAAACTGGTTGCCTATAAGCGCTTGCAAAATTGTTTACACTCGATGAAAAAAAAAACAGTGACAAGATGGATTGCAATTTACACAGTAACACAAGTAACCAACATGTTTGTTTTTGTTTTAGGCTTAAATACATGATCGTAAAATAGTGGGTTGCGGTCAATTAAGTGAGCCCCTGTGCAATAACTATTTTGAGATAAAGTGATGAAAGTGCTTTGAAGTTTTGAAATCAACGACTACCAACAGTTAAGACTGCAGCTAGCACCTTTAATACATACTTTTCAAGCTTATTGAATGCACCTTCATATCTATTCATGGCATGTTGAATATTGTTTTTACTTCAGTGAATGCTAATGCTTGCTTTTTATTCTTTCTTTAATCTTTATTTACTAACTAATATTTGGCGCTGCTATTGTTCTTAACTGTTGCTGATCTACATACATATCTGCTCAAGGAATAACCTGGATTACATTAGGACATATCGTTTCGGTAAAATTACTCTTATACTCGGTAGTGAAATTCGGTTGTGACTTTCGTGTCAAAAACTATTCTGGATTACCCACTATCACTTTGGATTGCCCATTTTTCAACGATGATACATGAATCGACGACGAAAAGGTTAGTTTTAATGTACTGCTATATATTCATACGCTCACGTTGTTCAACGAAACGGTTTCTTAAAACTTTATCAGTTTTCCACAGTCTTTACAAAAGGTAATTATTGTAAATAGCTTTACGTGATTAGATTATTTTTCGGGTTGGTTTGCGTTTTATACAAACAGCCTCACGTCTAAACACATATAGGTACATTAAATATATATGCGATATTCAATCAGCCCTTACAGTAGTAATTGATATGTGCTTTTTGGCTTGCTGTTGTAAACTTGGTGGCGCCTCCTAGTATGTAACGGCTACAAATATTTGAACCACCACCACCAGAACACAGAACTTCTAAAGTTGGTAAAATTACGAATATCATGCTTCACGGAAAAATATTGCTTCTAGATTTCCCTTTAAGTGGAAATACGTTTCATGATACAGCTGAAACATTATAGTATATGGAATCCAGAAATTAACAAACAGTAGTATATTTTTCAAAGTAATTAATAATTTCTTGCGCAATAACATTCTCTATAATATAAGTCTTATAAAAATGAAATAACTTAAATGACAGTGCATATAATATGAAAACTATTTACATAAATAGTTTAAACAGACAAATGCAAACTCATCGATATTCACACATATGTCCGCAACCTGTTGGACATAATTTATTGCCAGCGAACCACTGCTGCAAGTGTGCGATATGCCCGCCGTGCGAACACCCCTGGCACCATGAATAGAGCCCTTTAACAACTTGATGACAAACGCTACATAATGAATACTCAGAAGAATGGCATCGATCACACAGCCACCCAATGCGTTGCAAAGGTTTCAGACATTGGCTGCAACTCGTATTAATCCTAGTAGATTGCTGATTAAGTTGATAAATGCCCGGAATCCAAGACAGTTTTATAATTTGAGCAGATTCGTTCCACAACTTGGAACGCCCGAGCAGTTCTATATAGCCCAACAACCAATGCTCTTGCGTCAATTCATCTAAATTCTTTAAAGTTTTCCTATGTTCACCTAAGACGGTTAATATACAAGCGGCCGTTTGCACATCGCCCATCATGGCGTAATGCTTCATAGTATCTACGACAATTTTGCTCGGATCCCAAAGCTCCTTCTTGGGCAATTTACTAATAGTTATAAAACACGGCGTCATTTCTTCAACTGACATGCCGTGCGTTTCATCGTTCACATCGGGTGAATGATTCGAGAATTGTTCGGGCGGAGGTGACCTGTCCAAGATTTCATGGCGGATATTAAATGCTTCATTCGGCAAGTGCCAGTCTTCCTGTTGGATCAAATGATTCGAATTCCTAATACCATTTCTATAATCTATAAAAGAAATAATTTTACAACTCGAACCACAATATCTTAAGATTGAACCGTACCTAAACTCAAAGAGTCCAATTCTAAGTCGAGTTCATTCTCGCCAAAAGAAAAGTCACCCTTTGGCAAGCCAAACTTCGAAGACGTATTGCAATCGTAATACGGACTTATGTGATCCACTTGATCTTCATTCTCAGTTTCATCATCACCGCTACAAAATTGTGGCGTATCATAACCTAAAGAAAACAATTACATCTCGTGTACCAACAAATAATTACAATCACAATACCTTTAGTTTTGCTTTTCGCGTCAATGTCAACGTGTTCGTTCTTACCATTACCTATGGTATCCTCACGTTGCAGAGTATTATTATTAATGCTAGTGTTTTGGCAGTATTCGTCAGCATACATTGTGCGGATAATTTTCCACAAAATACTAACATTGCTCTTCCCACAACTTCTAGCCACAGCTGCGTTGTGATCACACAATTCTTGAAATGGCAGGTCGGTAAGCACGTAGTTTTTGGCGATATAGTTGAAGTTGTTGTTATCGTCTGCTACATTCGCTTGAAATGACTGTAAACTGGACGTAGCCAGATGAAACTGATCACCCATTACAGTATTGGAAGTTTTTCGCATTATGCCCGTTGATTTTGAACTTGAGGTATTGTTGGTTGTCCCTGATTGCCTGCAAGCATATAATACCCGTCCACTCTTGCTCAGAGATATTCCTTGAGGATTCGCCTTGCTTGCTGGTCGAATAGCGTCTTTGAAAGTATGCACGTATAATGTACAATCCTGAAAATAATATGGATATTAAATATTGTCTGTTAAGCTTGGAAAGTAATTGAAACTTACTCTACTTGAACTTATAAAAGTATGAGGATCACCTAACCAAACAACACGACTTGTGATATCTTTATGCTCATCAAATGAAGCAAACGGAATGTATGGTCTTCTGACATCCCAAATGTTTATACTACAGTCGACTACTAAAGCGCAACTTGCAATATGGTATTTACGTTGCGGTCGCCACTTGACATAGCCGATAGAAGCTATTGTATGAATGGTATGATCCAAGGTTGGTTTATTTGTCAAGTCCCAAACCTGCAAAACAAAAGTTGAAAAGTTTAAATAACTTATATTTTGAATGCGAAATTGTTACCTTTATGGTCTTATCTCTGCTGGCAGTGGCTAGCCATCCAACTTCAGGATGCCAATCACAGGCAAACACAGGTCCACTATGCGCTGTGAATTGTTGAAGAAGTCGCTCAGCCTTTCTTACATCCCATAGTTGAACACTGCCATTTTCTGATACAGCTGCAAAGAGGTACGGCTGATGCGGACTGAATTGTACATCGCGAACGCTTTCGGTGTTGCTGTAAAATATCGCGACCGCAGCTTTGCATCGTAAGTCAAAGTACCGCATGGTCCCATCTTGGGATCCCGATATCAGTTTGAAAGGTTCCGATGCGTGGAAGTTGACCTTATTTACAGTCCTCTTATGCTCTTGGTACACTTGCTCCTGCATGGATTTGCCCAACCTGCCAAGGTTCCATACACAAACATGACCGTTCGTAGCGGCAGTAGCAATGTAATTATCTATAAGCAAATATTAGTTGTAATTTGTGCCATTTTTAATAGTTTTCTTGCATGACGCACTATCATTTGTACTCCACGCAACGTCATTGCAGGAGAAACTTAAATTCAACTGCTTGGATTGCCTCAAGTTGCAAAGTTCCACAAACTCATTATCTTCGACATTATACACCTTAAATACTAAAAAGAAACTTGTTAGACAATATGGTCCATGAGTTGAGACAGTTTTGTGCACCATTTCTTCCTCCTATGGCAATTTGGGTATAGTCTTTATTTACTGCGAGTGCGTTCACAGGTCCCTCTTGATTTATACTGCCTGGTGGTAGCATGGTTATAGTTATTATTTCACAAAACAAACAAGAAGTGCATCCGATGCAATCACATTTTTATCGCGCTTGTGGCGATTTGTTATGATTCACCTAACCTCTAAGCGCACAGTAGGCCAATGCAACTGCGTTTTAAATTAGATATTTCTTATTATTAGTAGATATTCCAAAGAAAATATATTCGTACACTTTCTAATTATTATGCATTACACTTTACAATAATTAGAAATTGATTACATTCAGAACTGGTAATGCATTTAACTTATATGCAAATTTTCATAAATACTACTTATTTTAGATCTGCAAGCACTATATTCTTTTCGCAGATTAACAATTAATATTGAATAAATAATATTACACGTAATAAACAACAGCAAATTAAATGAAATATTAAATGCGCGTTGTTTTGCTTAGTACCTTCTTGGACCAACGATAGAGTGCGCCACGTACATTGAACTTTACTTGAATGTTGTTAATGGTTAATCAATTACTAAATATTTACCAGAATAGATTTGAACAAGTAATAAACAAAAATTGCATAATGGTACTTCAAATACTAGTTGTTTTTTCCGAGAATTACCACAAATTAAGTGCTTTGGTGAAGCTGTTGGATAGTGACTGATACGAAGGAATCGAACAAACCCATGCACAAGAAAAAAGATATATTTGCGGTAATCGGCCACTGATGAAGGCTATTCTTTGTGTCGTCAGGTAAACACACTCTGTTGTATACGTGTATCAAGTGGGATATCAATACTCACGTATCGCAAAACTCCTTAATTTTTCACTACAAACCCGCCGTTTTTTGCGCCAGGCGACACAGTAATTTACGGAAATTTCAATATTCCTGTTTATTCTAGAGCGTCTATAAATTGCGGCTCTAGGAAACTATGACTAATGAAGCATATATCACTAAACTGCCACGGAAAGGACAATTGAAGGGTAGCGCGGCGTGCGAGTGCCGCGTTACCCTCGGGGGGTGCTCTGGGAATGGGTAGTAAAAAGCCAGCGACGCTCCTGATGGTCCGTATATCAAAACTATGACACTCTGAAACAATAACTCAGCTGCTTTACAGCCGAAATAGACAAGAAGGGACGACGCCTGGCGTCTGTATATTATTTCGCTGGAAGACTGCACTGCTCCGTCTCTGCCAACAGCGGCGGCAGTGGCGGCAACGACGGCACGTAGCTTTTAAGCAATGTTCTACTCAGCTCTGCGGCCGTCTCCAAGTCATGCCAACGCATTGACACATGGCTGCCAGCAAGCTGGATCTGATTATTGCACAGACCAGAGCAGAGCAGAACAGAACAGAGTCGTCGAAATGACAATCGGAACAAAGACGCAAAGACACAGCGCCAGCGCAGCGTCGAGAGTCAAGTAATTTATGCGCGGCCGCATCATAAACTGATTGAACAAATGACATTATTTATTGAAATTTTAACGACGTGGCGAGGCGGCGAAACAAGAATCACATTCACGCTGAAATATGTAAAGTGAATGAGTGTGTGCATAAGTAGAGGCGATAGCCGGCAATATCGCATATGCATTAACGATGATAATGCATAAACAAAGTGCCGTCAAATTAAAGTATCTTTATTGTAATGGAATTGAAAATGTTTATTAGAGGCGCATGTAAATACGACGAGCGAGTGGATAGTAGGAGATGGGGCCTCAGTTAGCGCGTGATATAAGATTGACAGCGACAATGATGTCGCGCCGAACTCTAAAGCAGTCCAGACTTTTATCGACGAATTATGCAAACGACTACTATTTGTATTGATTATGCATGTGACTGGAGCAGGCGACACCACTTCACTTCACTTCTCTTCTCTCCGTGCCACTCCACAGGTACAAAAGCAAGAAGAGATTTGTATAGTTTTCTTATTTGCGAAGTGCAGGAAAGTGAAGTTTCGTCATAGCACATCTTTCCGTTCTTGTTGGATTATTCCCTTAGTGTTTTCAAAGTGCGCGCATGGTTTGCAGGTTGTTAATTTTGAGCAAACATAAATTGCGCCCAATCTGAAGGCCAATGCAAGATGCTATCAAGTATTGCATGGCTGGTGCACGAAAAGAGGGTTCTTCGCGAAGGAAAAGCAAGCGACCGAACGAACGAACGAACAAACAGACGGCGGTAAAGTATAAATGCAGGCGATACTAATTAAAAGTAATGTATGCGCCGAGATCGAGATGTTCTAGTAGCGTTGCTGCATCAGCCAATACGTAATGCGATAATTTATGTTCGAGTTAAGATAATATTTAATATTATAATGCTCATTACATTGAGTTATTTATGTTGCAATTCCGACGAACCTATTATACGCGCAGGAGCAGAGCCAGACGACAACGATACGCTGCGCTACATGCGGCTCCGCGATGCGATGCGATGATGGGAAGACGCAATGGAACGCGAAGGAGCGAACGAGTCGCGATTATTAATAAAGTATACATCATTTGTCAGTTACGTGCGCGCTTTCGCTTTGCACGTAATTAAAGCTTTATAATTTTATGGATTTTGCATTCAAGTGCGTTTCTTCTTCTTCTAGAAGAGTTGCCATTACATATGTACCTACTTAGCTATAGCTAAGTGGAATATAAATAGCATTGTGATTTTCGTTGATTTTTCATTCAATTTTGCTTAATTAATCGATGAAAATGCGTATAATCTGCAATGCTGATGCGTGCTAAGCGTGCCTAAGTGCTGCGGTCATTAGTGACTTGCCATTGACGACAACGCCATCCTGAAGAGGTACACCTCGTGCGCGCGTCCACTGAAATAGTTGTTAGGCCGCGGACGGAGAAACATTAGCAGGGATTGGCGAGCCAAAGGAACAATACGGAAAGTATGCGATGCGCGAGGGGCAAGAATGCGCACAATGCAATTTATATATTGCGAGGTGCTCGTCACGCATTGCCATCCGCGGATTGCG
>NBZA01003254.1:0-13001 GCA_003054995.1 Aleochara bilineata
CACCCTTGCGAGTTCCGAATGAACAAACGAACGAACCGTTCACACCGTCCTTTATCTCATCGTTGTCGCTGTCGATGCAAAACAATTACTTCAGTGTGTACATTGAAATGCATGTAATGTAATTAAACAAATTGATGTGCTGAAGTGAGACGAGACCTAAACCAACCCAACCACCCTAAACCTACATCCTGCAATCTCACGTATTGTATCTAATCTCACATTAGTTTAAATTATAATTATAATTATAGATGTATGTACGATATAGATGTTATGATTATAATTATAATTCTAGATTACGATGACTGTTCGATACTTCTATTTGTAACATTCCAGCTACATATTCCAACTTCTACACATTGTGATTACTACATGTCCACTCACTTATACTCTTCATTATCTATTGTGCTACCAGTATACAAAACCAGAAGAAAAAGAATCACAAATGACAGAGCTAAGGTTAAGGTTTCGGTGGTTTTAACCGGACTGTCTTAGTCTATTGTTGTAATTGTATATAATATAAATATAAAGTTGTAACTATTACCTAATTGAACAATTGTTTCTCAATTCATTTCCACTTTACTCGTTTTAATAGGCAGTAATTATTACAACCCCATAAAGAAGAAGAAGAAGAAGAACTATATGAGCAACAGTTTCTCTGAATGTGGGTCTAAGGTGGAGGTGATTGTAGGTCGTTAGTGTCGCCGTAAAGCACGCCGCGTTGACCCTCAACAAACCCTTAGCATTTATGTACTGGTGGTTCCATATACCACTCACTACTAGCACATCTTATTGTTAGATCAAGGGTGGGAAGGTGATTACTATCAACTTCCCCGATTGTTAATTAAACCTCGCTAAAATCATGACGACTGCCGTGAAAAATCCTCATACACAGTGTGGGTCTAAGTGTTTCGCTTCCTTGGCATCTCCAGGACGACCCAGCGCCCTTCAGACGCACTCCACAAAGGCGAAAAATTCATCACGTTCCTGTTATTGTCGTGCGCTCTAATGGGAGTCGCGTTGCCATGACCCTGTCTTCTCAGGCGTGAATTACGTTTCGATTCTGCCGGTCGCGGTGCGCCGTCTTATTACAGGTGGTATCAGGTGATTTCATCCTGAGAATAAGGATGCCCTATTCGAAAATCGATGCCACCCATGCTCTACAACTGCAGTTCCTTGTTGTAATGCATTTGCTTAGGAGTCAGTCACTTCTTTTTGCTTCCTGCTTCTTGCTTCTTGCTTCCGTCGAGTCTGCTCGTGAAATTTAAATGCAGATATATTTTTAAATTCGTTAATGGTCCGTGCGGCTTGATATCAAACCGAGACGGGCGCTGAAAGCCGCCGCGTTCGTTTTGATTGCCTCCAGCGGCGGTGATACTAGTAGATGAGCTGAACTCAACCATAAACAGACCCGGGCCCCAACGACAGGCAAAGAAAAACGAGCGCCGCACGCGAAAAAAGGCAGCCCCGTCAATCTTGCTTGGCCGTCGAGGGCGCCATCAAATATTAACTAGCAAATGGAAATTGTAATGAAATTAAGACGCTGTAAAGGAAACGAAAGTAGATTGATGCCTGACTGATTGTCCATTCAATGCACGTATTCTGACTGCATATTGCAGATAAGTGGCTTAAGGTGCCAAGTCGAACAAGGTCGGCGAGAAACACCGACGCACCCACGAACCGAAGATAACTTGTGGCCGATGTCGTAGTGGCGGTGCTTGTGGTGCTGGGTTTTGACGCAAATCAAGAGGGACGTGTAATTCTCACTAACGCTAATTAGATCCAAGAGTGAGACATCCCTCGGCGGAGCATCCGCCGCCCGTACGGAATTTGCGTTCAATTCGACCGTTACTCGGGACGGAGAAGACTGGTCCATTGACCGCTGGCAACGCAGCGGCAAGCGCAAGCATCTGCATCCCTTGCCGCCCCACACTCCACACATACACAAGCCGCCACTGCAAACACATCCCCAAACTCAAAATTAATGATGGCTTTTATTGAAACTTCAATTTCTTGATTAGCAAGAGTAGCGCCCCATGTCAAGCGGGCGCACAATGCGCGTCGGACCCTTCGGATCACCGTGCAAGGAAACGTCCGCCGAAGAAATTCCCTATCTTGGTCGGACGCAGAATCATCGACGTGAACAAATTGCCGAGGCAAAAGGCTTGCATTTCTCTACCGGGAAAAATGCCGCCAGAGCCAGCAGCCAGCAACCAGCGACACTCCACACCAGCCCAGCGCCGCTTTTTCCTTATTACGACCGGTGTATGTGTGGGGCGCACATGTGGAACCAGCAAAACGTGTCGGAACAGACACAGTTGGCAAGGTAATCTAATAACCTCCACCGAGCTCCCCCATGTTCCGATATACATACCCAACCATCCCGACCCTTATTGATTTAATAAAGGCATAATAGCGCAATTGAGACTTAAGCAATTTTGCAACGAACCAGTAACCAGTGAGCTTGTGTCGAAAAATTCCTCTTCTATTTGCTTGCTTCCCACCTTTAGATACAGTACATTCCATTTCCAGTTTCCAGTTTTCGCATGGCGTTGCCAATGTCCCCTAAGAATTGGCGCAACACTTAAAATAATTGATATTTGCTACTAATACCGTCACCATTCTTCAACGTAGGTTCCATTCATCTCAGAACGGGCGGCCATAAAGGGGTGACACGCTTCGGCAATCCTTTTTTCACATTCAACCCTTCAAGCTCGGCGAAAAAGGCCGCGAAAAGAATTCGGCGACAATTAAACAAATGATGCGGCAGGAAAGCGCACGGCAAGGCATTTAGAAACATGCGGCGACGGCTTCCAGAGATTTAGGAGATTTGCGCAAGATTCCCCAACTGAACTAACTGACTAGGGAAAAAATTAATCGCAAAGTGACTAAACGTCCTTAACGCCCGCCGACAAGCAAGCAAACGAAACGATTACGAACAATTAAGAAAAATTGAAGGGCGTCTAAGCAGAGACAAAAGTTCTTCGCCACTTCGCGCAAAAAATTCCCAATTGCCTAAAGTGCTAAATTGCAAACGGACAGAGTCTGATAATAATTGCGATAAGATAAGACGGAGAACGGCCGTCCATTAGAAGATTGTAATGTGTCAGTCTTTTTCTTCAGAAATTTAAGAGAAGTACGTGTATGTATGGCGATGTCTTACATGTATAGTGGACTCAGAGGAAAATATAAATTTTGAAAGCTTGCCCAGAACATCCATCTCGGATGCTTTTGCAGTCAGCAGCAGCTTTGAGTCGACGTAGGTAAATCCCGACGGGTATGCATGCATATTCTTGCTAAGAGCTAGCTAGGGTTCCTGAAGCAGGAGCCAGGAACCAGGAGCCAGGAGTAGAAGCAGACACAGGAACAGGAACAGCAAAGGCTCAGAGAAAGCCGGCTGAAAGCCTTGGCTGTTAATTAATAATTACTGACAAGTTGCTTTTCCTTTTACTTGGCGTACACCTACAGTGCCGTTCAATTTTCCATCACGTGGAGTACCACCTCAGATGCGTTAAGTCACCATCAAAAGACAGCCAGTTCTAAGTAGCCTGGCCAGTCAAAGGGCGCCGCGCCGTAAAAGTGGAACGCATAATTCTTGGCATTGAAATTGGTAATAAGCCATCGCATAATAAAACGCTTCCAGGAGCGTCTTGACTCCCTCACAAATTGCCCGACTGCACGCAGGACACAAGTGGACACAAGTGGAAGGAAGGACACAGGACACAGCATCGAGGACATTCGACTCTATTTGACTTCACCCTGGAGTATTATCAAACTGACCGTGCGATCGGGTCGTAAAAGTTATAGATGGACGTCCGAGATAATCTGCTGTTATAGCTTGTCTACTAGATTTGCGCGCTCGTCTTCGGGCAGCACACACACGCTGGAAGCAAAGATTGGCTTGGTCTCAGTCTCGGCAACTGCGGGCGCTCCGTTCCGGAACGAAATTGCTCGAGTAATCTCGTTGCGACGGCAATTTATCGGATTAAAGATAGCCCACTTGACTATTATATTTATAGTCTTCGATAAGTAAGCGTTCAACTTTTGACATACGACACGCTCTCTGACAAAGTGGCCAACCAAAAACTGCGTACGTAATCAAGAAACTGACACAGGAGCAACAAGACGAAATAAAATCGGCGAGCACGATGGGAAATTCGGCGATTTCCTTCACGCCGGCGACATGTGTCGGCCGGATGAAGAACTTAAAGTGTTGAAGTGCTGAAAATTGCAAATTCACTTCTCTTGTCCGGCGCTCCCCAGCCGCCAGCGTCTCACCATGCGCGTATCATTGAATTTTAAAGTGAAACTTTTCTCGTCGATCCGGCACGTCCCGTTTTTCACTGCGACAATCGCCCGCCAGCCGCTGGTCCGTCCAAGGATTTCACCATACGGTTCGTTCGCAAATCCCATTAGTCACCCTTGCCGGATGCATAATAGGGCTGCCGCATCATGTTCTCGCCTTGCGACACTTGCCGTTTGCGCTAGCGCTGGTTTCTCAAGAGATCGTTCAAAATAAATTTGAAATTATTAAAACAGTGTCTGCGTCCGGGTCCAGCTGGATGAAGTATGTTTGTTGTGTGTCGACTTGATGGGGTAGCACTTAAGTGCTCTCATCTTGCTGCCACCACTACTATTACCGCCTTCGTAGCCGCCGCTACCGCCACCATGCACATACATAGTTTATATTCAAAACTATAAGGACGACCGGGAGAGAGAGAAGCAACTCCAGTGCGAATGCGAATGGGAAAGAGAATGCTGGCTGCTTCAAGGATGAGGATAATTAATTAATCTCATCAAGCCACTTCATATCCCTTTCTAAGGATGAATTAATTATGAGTATGTCGAGCCATGTGCATTATTCGAAAACGCGGCGCGGGCCCGGGCGCGGATGCAAACAAGGCATAGTTGACATTTCCCCGAGCGGCGAAAGAAGGCGCCGCATTCCGCGCATTGCGGTTCATTGCGTTACGCTAGCAGGCAAATTGAATTTTTCACATGATGAGCATCACATCACAAGGCACCGCCATCGCCGACGACTTCTTGCTGTGGCTTGAGCAAACAAAGAAACGAAATACGCCATCTGAAAGCGTACATTTCACGAGAGATAAAGCAGCCCCCTGCCGCCCTGCGTTGTTTGTTGACAATGTGCGCGCAATCAGATTCGCAATCTTAGGTTCGAACAGAACATCTGTATGTAGCTGAAAAGATCAGACCAGCCCAGACCAGCTCAGCTGAGTCGAAGAGGAATGCGCTTTTAATTAGCGCACGACGGGCTGGCCGCCCTGCCCTCACTTCATAATTGATATTAAAAACTAATTTCTCAGCGCCCGTCTAATATTAGCATGTGCGAAGGAAGAGATGCTGGGGGAAGAGTCGAATGCCAAGGCAATGAATAATTTCATTTATCCAGAGGAGATGCTGGAGTTTCTTTGCGCAACTTGTAAGCAAAGCGGCGCCGACTGAGTGACCCTTTATAAGGTTGTTGAGGGATCGCCCTTTGGTCCTTCTTGTGCATACAAAACGCATGTATGTATGTATATAAGCCTCGAAATGACCGGCACTTCATCTTATTGATGACCCTTATCTAGTAAATCATCAAGAAAATTGCGAACGGCACACGAACACCGACAATGAAAGTTCATATTCACCGTTGCCGGCGGCCATCAATCAAGTGCGCTTAAAAAGGCGCTAAGCCGGGCACGACACCCACCAGATTGATTAACGCGCCCTGCCATTATTACGCATCGATCTTCATTTACGGCATTCTTCGACGCCGACTGGCTAATCGCAAACTACATGCAGTTTAGTGCACTGAACCGCCGGCGCCGCACAATGATTCGTTAAGACTCGTTAGCGAGCATTGTTTTTCGCGCGGGCGCAAAATAATGTGGCGCAAGCGCAATTACAATTAAAGCGCTTCTTTAGCGCACCATTACGGTGTACTAATTGTTGTTGTACGCCATCAGTCACACACTAATCAGTTGTAGATGTAGAGAATTTTGGATGATTTGACAACGCGACACCCATGTACCTAATGAATATTTTACCTCTGACACGGTGGCCGTTGGCCAGGAGGCAGGCAGGCAGGCGATTGATTGAATTGCAACATTAGTGATCATGTTACAATGCATATCGGTGCCGCTCGGCGCGCATTCACTATTTATTATCTAATCTATGTTAACACTCTGCCAACATAGTGCTTCTAATAGCACTGCGTCAATGATGCCCGTCGAATGATGATATTTTGTGCTGAAATGAACTGCTAATTATGAAAATGTCAAGTAAATCGAAAAAGCGCATTGGGCATACGCACTTGACGCACCGCCAGCAATATTTCTAATTGCATCCGGCGCGGAGGTCGCACTAGTGGACAATCGGCCCCTCATTGGCCAAATCTCCACGTAATCACGTTTGAACCCGACGATTATCCATCCATCCATCGGCGTTCGCCGATGAAATTGCAATCGCATCATGGTGGTGCGTGTGTATGCGAAAAATAAAACGCAGGCAGCGGCAGCGTCGAGGCGAAATTGAAATTGCATGCTCTCGATGGCATGCAAAGTGGAGCGTCGCGCAGAGCGGCTAAAAGACGTTTGATCTGCGCCGCCGCCGCCGCTGACGCTACTGCCGCATCCCAGACCAGGTCCGCCAGCATGGCTCGAGTTTAAAATGAAGCAATCTTAATTCAAAATCGATTGCCGGCCGGGAGAACCTTCCTACACTGCCCGCTGGCTCGCTGAGACGCAAAGAAGCAAGCGCGTTTGATCTCTTCGCTCCACTTCAACTGATTGCCAATCTATAGATTAGACGCGATCAATTAGCCAACAACTTCTTCTCCTTCTTGGATATTTTTGCGCATTTTTCGTTGGGCGCGCGTGGGCAATAGAATCGCACACCAGCTGGAAGTTGGCTGAAAAATAGGGTATTTATATTGTGTGTTACTTCTGTTATTCCTGCTGGATGCAGCTGTCGCCTGGCCAGCTGTTGCCGACACGCCGTTTCGTTTCACGGCAAGTGCTAAGGCGAAACTTAGCCGCCACTGGCACTGGCACTGACACTGCCACCGCCCGACAGTTTGCCTTATGTGTGCACTCGGCAGTGAAATCCATACTCTTGGCAAACAGGAAAAAATTGCGCCTACAGCGCTGAAGGAAATTGAAAACGCCGCCGAAAGAAACTGTTTAAGATCGTTAGTTAGATCTCCTCCTCAGATCCATCCACGCTCGTCGTGTATAAATAACAAGGATAACCAACAAGGCCAGACACTAGAATTACACGCCGCCCGGAATGCCGGGAATTCTTAACGCGCCCATTCTGTCGCCTTAATTAAAAAGTACCCCTCTCTGCATGCGGCATCCGCGCCGCGCCGCTTTGCCAAGAAACTATCCTTGCTTGATTTCGAGTGCGCCGACGACCAGCAACCGACATTCAGTGGTACGGTTGACCGAATGCTCATTCTGGCCAACCGGAGGCGGTTTGGCGGCTGCGGTGGCTTAGCGCCGACATATGCAAACTACAACAACGCGCTGCCGCCGCCCCGGCAACATTGTTCATACGCGTGCCCCCCTCGTCTGTGCAACTTTCCAATAACCGAAATGAGAAAAAGTTTCCGTTTAATTCGGGTTTATTTACGGCGTAGACCAAGAAGACTCAAGACAGGGACAAGATTCATCCCATTAATTAGTTCATCCGTGCGATTTTATGATCGGCTGTCTCATTATAACAAGACGATAAGCACCCTGCGCATTGTGAGGAACGCAATAAAATCAAATTGAAATGAATACGCAAATCAGGGCCAACACATGTACGTGCACCCTCCAGGCAGGGCACAGCGGAGTAAAGCGCAAATGAAGAAATCATACAAGGCCGAAAACACATGTATATGCAAATTGGACGACGGGTCGGTCGGGGGCGCAGAATGGAACTCACGCATAGATGCGCGCTCGCAATGGCACATTCGGGCGTCTTAAAAATAAATAAACTCGGGCGTGAAGACGCGCGACAAGTTGCCTAATTTACCCTGCGTCTGCGCCTGCGCTTGCGCTTGCATAATAAGCTACTTATTTCGCCTTCATCAGGCATTTACCAGCCGGAAGGGAAGGAAAAAAAGTGAAGTAAACAAAGAAGAAACGAATGGAGATTGTAATTTAGAGGGATGTTGGAATTAAGGGTAGTTTATAGGTAAACCAAGTGCGGCAGTCTTTAGCGGATGCTGGCTTGCGCTTGCGCTTCCTTTTTCCTTGGGGTAGTTATCCTTAGCGTGTACCTTACAGCCCTTCCATTTCCGGCTTAATAAAAGTAGGTATATAGAGTGGGTATAAGTAGCGATAGCTTGTTGGGCTTGTGCGGGGTTTAAATATCAAGTCAATAAATAGAAAAAAATTGAAGGCGCACAGCTGTAACGTAACGTGAACTTATTCAGCGCCCCTCATAAACGTGAACTGCGACAACAAGAAACAAAGGCAACTCGCCGACTTAGTCTTCGACTTCATATTGCCGATATTTACATATGTGACATGTAAGCAGACATCTCTGGGGCTTCCCCCGAGGCGAATTGAGGAAAAATAAAGAAATTCAATATGCGCGCCTCTTGCATCCGCGGCTCGCGCCCGTTTTATGTCGCTTTTATGATTTTACGAGTCATCACTTGCGATTGAGCTGCGAGCGCATTGACAGCGCGCAAAAACGTGTGTTATATCATTTTGAGGTCCGCAGCTAACGGCAAGCACAATAAATCTCGCGCTGATAAAAGCCGCGTTTCGCGTTTCGTGCTCGTGTTTTCATGTTCATGTCCGTGTTCGGCAAACCGTTTACGGATCTAAAGCGTAAACAACAAAGACAGGCGGACGTCGATGCGCGGCGGCTGGAGGAAGGAAAGGGGTGGCGCGAGCTGGCTGAAGACTGCGCCAGCCGGCAGCCGCCGCCACGGTGTGCGGGAAGATTTCGGGCTCGCCGCACGGCCGGCGGCGCTAGCTTGCGCTTGCGTTTGCCGGGGGTCGAGCGACAATAAATCAAGACTTGGATTTAATTAAATCTTGCATTGAAGTTGCGCGGGTCGCCGCTCGCCGCGCTGCGGTGCCCCGAAAGGGAAGATAGAGAGGTCCTGCTGGGGATATTCGCCTTACCAGGCTATTGCTGTCGTTGAGAATCGTGCCACCGCCAAACCGCTCGCCGCCCGCACGCTCACTCCCTCGTCCGCCATATCCCCGCCGCCGCCGTCGGCCGTCGGTAGCAACGCCGTCACCAGCGACGTTCCAGCAAAGTATTCGCCTTATTATTCCAGTAATAGTAATAACGAACGACGCCATCATCTAGGCGCAAATTGTGCTCGGTTACCATTTCGGTTACGAACTGCTGCCGCTGTCGCTGTCGCTGGACAGCCTGGCGAACGAAAACGATTTAAAAGTCGATTAAAAATGCAATTTCCTTGGAGCGCGAGCCCCGGACCTAACGCTCTGGAAGAGAAACATTGTCTTCGCGATAAGCAACCAGTTGGCACGTGTAATATTTATTAGGGAGTCGCATTGGCACAATGAATACTTATCTGTATCTACAATGTGAAAGTAGTCAGATATCAGACTAATATGTCAAAGTAAAGCAAAGCAAGAGGAAGCATTTTTATTATCATCTTTGCGTCGAAGTGTATCTCGCATCGCATATTAACTGCGATGATGATGAAGATGAAGAAAACAAGACAGCAGTGGTGGAACAAGCAAGCAAGCAAGCAACTCACTCTCCTTCGACCTTTTCGACGGCATGGCAGTGCGCGGCAGCATCGCTCGAGGGTAGAAAGCACAGAGCGTAATCAAACGGAAGAGAAAAGGCAGCGCAATCGCATTTGCTGAATATGTTTGCATACTTAAATATGTTCGTCGTATAACAGAAAGTCAGGCATACTTCAATATTTATACAAAACAATCGTACAGTAGGCGGCTATTATCTGGTGCACTTCATTGCTTTTTCCGTGTGGCCTCCGCCACCTGACCAGATACTGTAGTGAGCGCGGCAAAGGCGGCCGGCGTGAATTAATCTAATAAATTGCTGGCTGGCCTGCTAATATGCCTCTGTTATTCTCGGCTTGATTTATCGGCGCGCCGCAGCACAAGCGGGGCGGCGAACTATCGGCAACGCATCCTCACATTTGTTGTTGCCTTTTCTCTGCTCTTCTCTTCTCTTCTGGTTGAGTGGAATGCTGCACATTCAGATGCGCCCGAAGACGGTTGCGAATGATATACGAGCGAAGAAACAAGTTAACAATTGGACATGCGAGATGAATGTGCTGATTGGTACGGCATTTGAGGCTATTCATTAAGAACTTGCCGACTGGCATACACACTTGCCGCCTTCGACGCGATCCTGCGAGTTGCCACTACTCATTTTCTCTTCTCGCTCTAACCGCTGCCGCCGTGCTGTCGACTTCGTGTTAATAAACTGCCGCCCGCGCTATAAATATGAACTTGTAAGAGGGTCTCCCTTGTCAAACCTTTCTTTCAATCAGCTCATTGAAAAATAATTAAACATTCGCTTGAATCTAATAGTTTCATAGTGCAGAAATTGGATATGGATAAGAGCGAGAATCGAAAAAATAAATTAAAAATCAGACTGTCACATGAAAAATCTCATTTCATTGACTTCTTCCACGCATAACGAGAAGCGACAGCGCATTTCTGCTGACAGCACCCCGCTGAACAAAGACGAAGGAAGACGGCAGACGCGGAAATGTAATTGCGGACGGCAGTGCCGCTGGATGTTGTCTCAAACAAATTAAATTAGATAAAAAATCGACAGCGATGCTTTCGGCGACCGCTTTTATTAAATTTGAGCGCCAGATTCGTTCGTTTGATTGCGCCCTCCTCTGCCCTAAGTACGTATTGTATTCTTCTTCTGCAATACGAGTACTGTACACAAGTTTAGTTAAGTACTTATGTACTTGGCTATTGATTTTCATCGCATGCAAGTGATAAGTTGACTTCGATCGATTTCTTCGCGTGGAATACAAAATACAGCCGCCGCCACGGAAACACGTTACACGCTGCAGAGGAAGACAACGCCGCCGCACCGCGCCGCCAAAAATATGATTTCACGATGCGCGTCTTGGCGCTCATGCAAAATTCAGCGGCATGCGGCTTGCGGGACGCACAAAATATGCAGTCTTATGGGCTCGAAGGTACAAATTGATTTGAAATTCAGACGGCGCGATAACATACGATCAATTCCAGCGCATAAGTCAGCCTGATTGTGGGCGAATGGTAGGCCCCCAGCTCTCAGTGCTCAGCTCGCCGGCATTGTTCGCATAAAGTGCTGAAAACCCGTAGCGCCCGTAATAATTATGCAGGCGGAGTTGTATTTAGCGAAGCAGCGTCTCATTAATTAGCGCAACTTCCCCCGCGGGAGCCCTACGCTCACCCCCATCGCGTCTCTCCAAATATTAAGAAGATATGCTCGAGACCATCGCATCGTCTTAGCAGAGAGCGCCGGATGCACATACTTTGCCTCACCGCATCACCGGAGCGCCGAAGTGCGCGCTGATGAACATTAAATATTCAACGTTTGACTTGCTCATGGTTTTTTCTCTAATTAAAATCTATTTTTATGCTTTTAATTCTAAACACTTATTCTCACATTAATTTCATTTAACAATATTACGGTGAAAATCAAACTATTCTTTGTTTATTCGGTTTAACCGTAAATGATCTATGAAACTTTCAATTAAGCTTATTAGAAAAATAATCGCGCTTGCGTAAAAAACAAGACGCGTACACCTTGCCTCACTCATTAGCATCTTAGGGAAACGACGAAAGGGGCTGCGCACTCGCTCCGTTTGTTTAATTAGCGTCGAAGGAGAAGCGTCCTCAGCGGAGCAATAACCTGCGTCTTAATTACCCTCTAATGAACACCTTATATTTCAGGCTCTTTACGGGTGTCGGTTGCGCTTTAAGGGCGCAGCGATAGCCAGAAATTCCTTCCGTGCGCCATCGATTCGCGAAGCTAAGGAAGAAGAAGAAGATGATGAGGATGAAGAAGAGTATGAAGAAATGCGCTATGTAAGAAGCATTTCTTGCGCGTTCAATGTTATTTCAGTGGAATGTTAATTATGATGCCAATGAAACAACAAGAGACACTACGAGGTTCCAGGGCCCCGTATTGTCGCCACGACCAACAATTGCAATACCTGGTCATCCCATCCCGTCGGTGCATCAAGTTATGAGGATAACTATTTCATAATTCATTAGGTTCCGTATGGCATTCGAGGCAAATAAAAACGCATCACTCGCTAACAGACGCACAACGTCGATGGCCAGGAATGCCAACTGTAACTGATGCTGATTTATGGCGGTCGCGCAGCTAATACCCGCCGTCGCTGCTGCCGCTGCCGCTGCGGCCGCTGCAGTCGCGTCGCGTTGGTGGTCACGAACCCACACCCACGCAAACATCATATTTGTTACATTCCGATGCCCGGCATATCGGCAAGTGACAAATATGCGTCATTTACATTTTATCGGCAACAATCCCAACTATGCGCTGCCGTTCGCGCGGCAATCGAACGCGCCAGCATACCTGTCGGCATTCTGCCGCCGATACACAATGCTTCTGCGATTTAATTATTCACATGCCAATTGTCTGCATTCGCGCATTATGCGTGCGTGGATGCGTTCGAATTCATATTCTGCGGCAGTTGTCCTCGTCCTCCAATCCAATCGAATGAATAATTAAGACACAAGAGCGTCGCGACGCCAAGGGTTGCAAGCCCCAATAAAAACCCGCGATGATAATCGACAGTGGCACACACGCTAACCGCAAATCGCACGTCGGCGGCAGCGTCGTCTTCCAATGGCGTTAGAAAATGTGACCGCAAAGCCCGCCCCTTTCAACCGCAAACCAACCGCAAGAAGAGCGGCGTCGCGACGCCGATCGTCTCAAATGCATTACCGACTGCTCTCGCCATTGGTGATGGCCGTTGCTCAATGAAATATCATCCCTTAAGAGCTCGCGTTTTTCCA
>NBZA01003254.1:13069-23413 GCA_003054995.1 Aleochara bilineata
AGCCGCGTGTCGAGCCGAACATCTCCGAAGACGTTACCCCTCCGCCAAGGCGGAAAAACTGGCAACTTTTCCCTCTTGTGAGCGACTTGCAAGTTTCTTAAAAGTTGCTTTAAGAAAGCAGCAGACGGCGCCACTTTGTCCATGCTCGTTGAAACATTTTGAGTTGTTGAAATTCTTTAATTTCGAAAAACGCAAAAGCGAGTGAAAAAGTATGTGCTCGGAAAAAGTGTAAAAGTGCTGAGAGCGAAGTGCACGAAGAAACGGAACGCGCGCGATGCCTTCGGCAGGCTCGTTCAGAATCCTGCGGTTGCTTTGATTGCTGTGCAGCGTTTGATGAGCGCGCTTTAATTATCGCCGTCTCGCATCGCTCAGAAGCGAGTGAAAATCGAATGCGAAGCGATGGTTTTCGCAGGCAGCCGGAGAACAAAGCCGCATTACGCATACAGTCGAAGCATGACGAGTAAACATGTGCTTCGCACTCATATAAGCGCGTAATGTACACGAGCTTCGAGAGTACACGAGGGCGGCTTACCCATCAGCCTGTCGAAGTGCTCTAGTAACAAGACAAGTGTACTGTACTTTCCTATATTGATTTTAGTACGTTTAATTTCAGCTCAAAATAACTCAACACCAGTAAAAAAGTGAAGAAGAACCGCTTGATAGTTTGACAGACGCCAGGCGAAGAGTTTGGATGATAACGTAAGATGTTAATCAGGGTTATGTCCTTATTACACCTCTGGGAATGCAGTTACAGCAGAAGGCAAGGAAGACAGCGACAAGCAACACTACAACTCATGCGTGTATCCCTTGCTTCCTCGCTTTCTGTATGTATGTAGATATTAAATAGTACACGTAACATGTACATACATGTACGTGCCTTTGGCTGAGCTGGTTGCTGACGCCAACCCTACACAACTCCGGAAAGCGGGAAGCATCTTCCTGAAGTGCCTTGTAAACTTAAATGGGAAAACGCAGTTTAAACACGCACTCCAAGATATAGATCATTTCTCTAATAAGTAGCGCAGCAAGTGAGCAAGCGAGCAAGCATGTCTGTCGCTTTGTACAAGTTTATCATAACAAGCACAAGCAGAAGCACAAATGCCGGCAGCGAAATGGATACATGCAATGAAAACTTTAATATCCAATATGTATGGGGCTTGTGTGTACTCGTACATAGCCAGCAAGCAGGCGAATAATACAATCGAAAGGGAAGCAGAGCAAGCGAATGAAGTTTTAAAGTTGTTGCATTCTTCGGCCTTTTAATTACAAACAAACACACGCAGATGTTTATATTCGTGGCTTATTAATTAGATGATCGGGTGAGCAATTAAAATATTACATACCGTTTGCGCACTCTGGACGGTGGACTAGAAGATGATGAGAAATTGGAGCAAAGAAAGTGAAAGACAAATGTTTCGTACACAACATTTATCGTTGTTTTTATTTTCAGGATTAATAATTTACAATTCTCATAGAATTCTCCTTACAGTTAGTTAGTAGTAGGTCGTAAACGTAAACGTAATTATTTATGCATTGATGGTTTGTTCTAGAGACAAGTATTGTACTCGTACATACAGGACAGTTTCAGTCAAACGTCGACCAAGGTGAAGCTGTGAAGAGGTGCTGGCTGGAAGTCCGGCGGATATTCATCAGTCAAATACAATAGATACAACATACTTAAGTGTAATAGAAGAAGTCAACAAATGGTAAAAGAGCCAATCAATCTCAGGACGCTCGATCGTATTGCACGTACTTAGAGTATACATAGATGCAGGTTTTGTTACGTAAAATACACATAGGACCTTAGGTAGATCTTACTTATTGTTAGACTATAATAGATGCAATAGATAACAATCAGATTAAAAACATCAAACTAGTCGGATACACGATGCCCACCCATTTTGCTCTGTTCTGCCCTGCTGTTTTTGATTATGAATTTAGCTACGAATTGGGAAACAAGTGAACGAACAAACTACCTAGTACGGCCGCCAGACTGCGTCGGTGTTGTGGGCGGCGGGCCCTCGCGGCTGGTTTGCGTTAAGCCGCGTGTCGTCCTGCCGCTGAGCGGCCGCCGCGCAAGACGCTGAGTTCGTCAGGAGCAAGTCGGTGGCGCCGTTCAACTGACTGCCGTGGTTGTTGGAGTTCGCATGCCGCTGGTTCGTGGACAGCTGGTCCATGACGGTCTGCAGGTCGTTGGCGTGCCCCTGCGAGGAATGCGAGTGCAGCGAGTGGAAATTGTGCGACTGGTTGGCGGCGGAGTAGAGTTGCGAGTAAAGCAGACTGGCGGGCAGGACGGGGTACAGCGAGTTGTTGCAGTTGCCGCCGGCGTACGTCGTCGTCGACGTGGGCGGCATGTTCTGGTGCAGCTGGAAGTTGGACGCGTGATTGTTCGCTGCGTGCGCGTTCACATTCGTCTGGCTGATGATGTCTTCCTGGACGGGACTCTCCGCCGTGCTGGAGTTGTCACTCAACGAGCGCGACCCGGAGAGACTGAACTCGTTCGTGGAGGGATAGCGTGGTACCAGCAGCGAGCTGTTCTGGTTCTGCGACGACGGGTGCGTCTGCGTCGAGACTATACCGAGGTGTTGCTCAAGATCGGACGATCCCGCATCGGGTAGCACTATTGCAAGGACACAGAATGCAGGAAATGTATAATGATCAAAAGGTTAAGACGTACCTGATGCAAACGCATCTTGGGTACTGGTCTGATCCGGCGCCGTTCCGGAGAACCCCAGCGCTGGCGTGTTGAACTGGGAGGCAGTCGGCGCCGGACAGGACCCTAAGGAGCTAGGCGTGAAGTACGGCGAGTACGCACTGGCGGCGCTGTAGCCCCAGTGGGAGTTCGAGGACGTGAGTCCGAATTGCGGCATATCTGCAATTCGTTTATTCTTCGTGTAATCTTAGAAAAGTTACAAATTTTCACTGATAAATCTACGGTTGTCGGTTACTGTTTCAGCGCATTTTGAAGGGCGAATGAGCATATTTAATGCATTTTCCCTTCTCGCCACAGTAGCTGGCCGGCATTTATGCTTATAGAAATCGCAGAGGAACGCGAGCGTACCGAATATGATTGGAAGGCTGATATAATCCATCCGGCTGAGCGGTCGGTCGGGTGGTCGGTGCACATCACGGCAAAACGGCGCGCCGAGGGAAATGTAATTGGCGCACTAATAGGCATTATAGTTGATATAATGGAGTATGTACTCCGCAGTGGTCGGTAATGCACTTGATGAGCAGGTATCGACCGGAAAAGTGTAGCCGAGAGCAGGCCTCAACCAACGCGACGCGACACAGATCAACAATCGAACGAACGCCACGCGCAATTCAAAGAAAACTTGTGCTGACCTCGAACCCAATGCCCAATGCATCCATCATATGGGCTGTTAGTATGTGTGTACGATAGTAATTGAATCGCATGCACTGGCCGCAGCCGCAAAAACGAATAAATTGACTTTTTTCCATTCGATCCAATTCAAAGCGGATAAAGTGCTCTCATATGTGGCGCCGCAGACGCATAATTACCAGCCAACAACATCCACTCTCCGAATGGAATCGAATATAATTGCGTAAAAATGCATCGGTATTGACGTTGGCTTCGGCTCTGATGTTTCACTTTTACAATATCACAATATCTACATGAACTTTCAGTATTATTCGGCCGCCCGCTGCGCGCATTTTTCACATGTTGCATTCGCATTCGAATTCGCATTCAGGTTCGTGTTCGTGTTTGTATCCGCATTCAGGATACCAAACGTCCGACCGAAATTGCGATCAAATTGTCAATCGCATCATCATGCCATCCCTGCCTGCCTGCCGCCCACGAGCGGCGGCAAAAACGCGTACTGCGGCCAACTAATAAATCGTGATGCACGCGCATTCTTTTTAACTCCCAACAACAGTAATCACGCCGATGCAATTATTCCCCGTTGCAAAGCATCTATATGTTATGTGAAAATTTAATTTAAACTATTACCTATATTTATTAAAACACCGTGTGTTTTCATCTGAAGCGTTATATTTTATTTGAAAAGTCAGTTAATTTACTTTGATGAATGTAGGAATTGTATGTATTTCATTTGGTTTCAATTCAGTGTCATTTTAATTTTTAGTTCGTATCTGAAGTGTCGTTCAGTAATAATACGACTGAAGTGAAGTGAAATAAATTCACGCCACTTGATTTGAAGAAAACAACTTGAGCGATTTAATGAAGGCACGTTATTGCTTTCGCGAAGAGAATGAATACGTCAACAAAATCCTCTCAGCAACTGTAACTCTGAATGTGAAACTGTCTGAGTCTGAGTCTGAAGGAATCGTCGCGACATAAATATTTACTTACTATTGCAGTTTCCGATCGGCGGCATGCGAAATCCAGTGAGCGGATCCGACGCAGCAAACGGGAATGGTCGCTGGCCGAATGCGAAATGGAACTGCTGCTGCTGTCCTAGAAGGGAGAGCACTAACGCATTAGATCCATTTAGGCTGTCCAAGCACATCAACGCAAAGTGGCTATGTACTAGTATCATGATATGTACTTCCAAACGAAAAAAATCCTCATCAGGGTGCTCGGCTGAAAACTCCTTGTAAATCATAACTGGCGTGCTGGCATTGCAAGGATAACCGCAAGAGTTGCACTGCGAGATAACGACATGCTGGAAATTGCGTCAAGACTTGGCAAACTTTCCTCAAGAGCACAGAACTTACAACAAGAACTTACAAGTTGGAGACCGATATTATACGTGGCATTATACCCAGCATAGAGGGCCCCTTAAAACTTAAAAATGCACATGTAAATGAACCGAACCGTCGGCCTCGGCGTCGCACTTAATTAAACGAAACACGGATGGCTATCGGAGGGGCAGTCAAATCAGAGACAGATACACACCGGTCCCAAAGTGGAAATCAATGAGAGCGAATAAGTGTAAATGCAAATGCGAACGAGGGTGTGAATTCACTTGCAACATATGCGCTCGCTCCTGGCGGCAGCGTCCTGAGAAAATGTGCCTACAATCGCCACGTGGCGACAGAAACGCGCTCCTACATCAGATGAGCTGCTTCTAATTAATTAATCAACCAATTCAATTCATTAATTCGGGATAGCAGACGCTACGTGTGCGCGCTCCGAATGTGTGGGTGCAAATTTAAGCAAATTCCGGACCGGGTAGTAATTTAACAATTCCGGAAAAGTGCCGGCGAGCTCTTACAAATGTTTCATCATGCATATTCAGCGCGCACCAGCCAACGACCAGCCGGATGAACGAATGAACGAATGAATGATTCAAGGAAACAATTTGAGTATCACTTTTTGCGCACGACTGCCGGGTTTCTAATCTATGGAAATCAGTCTGTGTCTACAATGTGTCAGCGCTGTTTAGGGAGCCCAAGCTGAAGACGGTGACACAGTGACAATAATTCGTTTAGAATCCCGTACGGTGGCGGACTAGGGTTAAACACATACGGAATTGAAACCTGCGGATGAAGTGAATCGAAGGGGGTCGGGCGCATGAAATAATTACGTTTTCCATCAGCACGGCACAGCACGCAGAGCGACTAGGAGATGCCATGCCATGCCATGCCTTCTAGTATATATTAATTAACGTCTCCAGCAGTCTAGCACGACGCGACGCCAGCAGGAGGTGGCAAAATCTACACCCGCTGTCGGTCCGTCGGTGTCAGCGAGCGGCGGTCGGGGCACGCCACACAAGGACGCGACAAGGCTATTAACAAAATGTCTCCGACGAAGCAGAGCCGGACAGATGGACATTTTCCTCGCAGGATATTATGTCGCCATGAGTACGAACTCGCAGCATCTGACATGTATTAGATTAGGGTGGGAGTTTGCACACTTGCACTGTTTCAGTAGCGGTTGAAAATTGAAGCGCAAGTGCACTTTGCACAATCGGACCAAAATACTTTTCCTGTACACATGGACCTTCAAAAAGCCGCTTACATCGACGAATTCTAGAATTCTCTTCTTTGGCGAGGTGTAGCCGATCGTGGTACCACTCGGTATATGATGCTTGCCTGCTTGCGTCGCTTTTAAAAGAGCTAAGAGAAGAACTCGGGCTGCCCGGATTTAATAGCAACGAATTAACGATTAGTTCGCCGGCGAGTTGGAAAGTTGCGGCGCGCCGGGCCTCGAAAACGGCAGCGCAACGGCAGTAAAGTAACCATAAAACGATAGACAAAAACGCGCCAGACGCATAGCACATCACATCACAGGATGCGAGAATGCAAGGATGCGCAATGCAAGACACACTGGCTGTCAGTCCCAAAGTCAGCAATTCGCATTGTCTTCAAAAACATTCAAACATTCTCGGCGCGCGCTTGATCTCAGCCCGACCAACATATGTGAATGCACCATAAAAAGACAGCACCACGGTCGTAATAAAAGCACCAGAGTCAGTACCCAGCCAGCCAGCATAAACAGTCTCAAGTCGCAGCTGTATGCATTTGTTCAGGAACCACAGTCGGCAGGAAAAATGAGGAAAAAAGTGCGCAATTAATTGAGGTTATTTCATCATCCCTAATCGATCGTTTAATCTGCGCATCCTGTAAACGAAAGAGTGGCTCAGTTGGCAGGGTAGTGGAATTCCTCAGAAGTTTTAAAATTGCGCGTTCGTTACTGAAGCGCGTAAAGAATTCGGCAGCGCGTTGCGGTTTGCCGTCGCAAAGCATGACAGCAAGGCGCAAGGGAGCGGAATATAATGAAGCTTACGGCCGCGTAAACAAGCAAAGAATTAGCAGGGAAATAACTTCGGCGTGGTGTAGCGACGTGAACTAGAAGGAGCTGGGCTGGAGGTGGTCGTGTCGCCGGATTCGGCAATCTGAGAGCATTTTAAAGACGCTGCCGAGCAGCAACAGGTCGCAACAGGCGTCTCGAGACGGTGAACGCCAAAGAAGCGGAAAGAATAAGAAGGGAGAAGAAGCCAAGCCGAAAGCAAGCAGCCAGGGGTTGGAATTGAAAGACTTTGAATTTATTTAATTGGATCATTGAAAGTGCCCGGTAAACCAGCCGGAAAATGAGCGAGCAAACGATAAAGACTTTGCGGAAGTGTCGGCGGGCAATTAATGAACGACGTCTTAGAAAACCAAACGAAACGAAACGCAAAATAATAACAAAGTGAAGCCCAACACTCACTTGTTTTTGAGCGAGGTTCTCGTGGTCCATCCACAGTCACTTTGATTGCTTTGTTATAGGTGGCTACTTGCGGGGGCGACGTCGACACAGTGATAGTTAAGGTGAAACTTTTACCTGCAAACAAGGAAACAAGCAAAAATTGAATAAAACCAATAACAATCAATGGCATATTTGGTTAATTAAGCCGAAACATCTATCGATTATACATTCAAACTTGTAATTGCATTCGGTGTACGGTGTATGGAAATAAACGCATTGCAATCTGATAGACTCGTCCAGTCAACGGGGGCGGCAATGGTCGGCGGAAAAAAACAGCGCTTGGACATGTGCACGTGGTGCATATGATGCGTGCCTAGCAGGAGTCGAGTTGCACGAGCACCGCATGCAGATGATCACCGCAACCTCGAAAAGGATCAACCATCACAACCGCCTCGGTGTACGTATGAAGACCGCCGGCACGCATACACGTCGTGTGCTCGCCGTTCGCCGCTCGGCGCTCATTCGATGATATTACTTTTTACGTTTTCACTTCGGATTTTTGCGCGCTCTTTGCTCTTTCATCCGTTCGTGCCAGCTGGCGGTCATACATTGCACACCGACGCGCGGCGAACATGTGTTTGCGTTTGTAAATCGCTGCCTCGCACCGCGTCAATTCCCGCGTGTGTATGCGTGTGTGCTGGCGCTGCCGCCGCCGGCGGCTTGAAAAATGCACACTACTTGATGTGTTTAACCCAGCCATTAGGGTTTGTGTGATACCTCAAACATACCGCTACATTCTGGCCACTTTAAAAACGCATCGATTTTTAACGCGTTTCGCGCACCGCTCCCCACCGTCCCCACGCATCCTACATGCTGATTAATCGTGCCGCTGACGATGCCCCGCATGGAACACGCTGGCAAGGACGCAGGAAAACACTTGTGGAGGCGGTTGCAAGAGCCCCCAGTATGCGATGCTTAGCGAACGTTTATCAACAACAATGTGCACGCCGCGTTTTTCTGTTCATTAATCCAATAACGTGTGTTTTATCGCTTTGTGTGCGGCCGAGCTGGTTGGTTGTCATAAAAAAACTTCAATTCCGTTTAATCAACAGGCATTAAATGTCGTCATCATGTACTCGCCGCCGCCGGAGTGCGCATTGGAATTTCACCATCGTCGCTGCCACCGCCACAGCTTTGCCGCATTGTTCATTCGTTTGCAATTCGTTGGCATTTCATACTAATTTTTCTTTTAAACTTCACTTTTGTTTTACGTTGCCCATTTACACCTGGCAGGTTTAATTACATATTTGAGGTTATTGTATTATCACTGCACGTAAAGGTAAGGGTGTAACTGACAGGCCATATCAGTAAGCTGACCTCTGCTTCCGATTGCATTTGCGTTGTTTATGTGTATCTCCCTAACATATCCTTAAGTTGGCAGGGTGTGGGTCATGGTCCTCGGTTCTCGGTTTTCGGCCAGCACACATGTGGTAACATCCAGGGGCGTAGTTAGTCTGCAATGCGGAAGAAGCCACGAATGCCCCAAAATTGATCCTTTGCTCGAAGTTGCAGCACCACTGGCGGACACACGCAAAGTGTCGCCGCCACGTCTATACGGCCATTGCCGCCCTCGGCGGCCAATGTCACCGAGTGGGAGCGGAGCGCCTGATTTCCCGATCAAGATTTAGGTGGAAATCGTGTTAGTGGAAGTGGGTGGCTGCGGCTGCGGCCGGTCGGCGGTGTATGTGGCGTCGGAGGTCGACCACGCAACCGATGCCTGAGTTAACAGTTGCCTGCCTGCCTGCTCGTGCACCCGGTGCCTGCCACCGCCGCTTTCGCCGCCACCGCCACCGCCGGGCACCAGCATTACATATCCACCGCACCACCACCGCCGACACCACTTTCACGCAAAACCAAAAACCCAACCATCACGCGCGCCTCCGCGACGTTCGCACGCAACCTTGCACGTCACTTACTCAGTCAATCTAACTTTCCACCCAACAATAAGTTGAAACAACGCCTAATAAATGATCAGATTCAAATAATTAACTGAAATTGATTCATTTTTCTGACGGACGAAGTTCCACTATGGGAGTATCGCAGATATTTCAGTAGCTTTCACTTCCCTTCAACCCTTTCACCCTCGTCAAAGAACGCAAAAGCCCCACGAGTCCAATAAGAATGCCAACTATCTTTCAGCGTTTCCCTAAAAGCTGGTCAGTTTATAGAATCCATCCGTCGGAAAACCGCTCTTTGCACTTTGCTCTTTTCGCGGACGCACCAACAGACAGCCAGACGCGCAAAAAAGTCCGTTCCTTTCAAGAACCTCATCCATCCTGCGAACTGAGAACTGGGAGCTCTGCGGTCGATGAAAAAATTCAGAGAAACACGTCAGCCCTGCAGGGAAATTCTCTGCTGCTGGGGGAAGGATTCACTGGGAAGGAAAATTTCGGCAAAAAGCCGGAAAAGCGACGTCGCGATAAAGCCCCGCCTCGGAGTGTTTTAAAGCAGCGATTCGTTGGCACGCTAAGAAAACTTTCTTATAACTCTGTGCTGGCGTTAAAGTCACCAACTCCGCCGCGGATAAATATCAGACATAGGGTGCCTCCAGGTCTGCTACCGACTAGGACTAGCAATCGCGCATCAAGCAATATACAATCATGCATGTGGTTGAGTAAACATTTACCTAATGTTCTCGCTGCTTCACTGGCACAAACTGCGCTGGTTGCTTGCTTGGCCTACCGCGCGCAATTACGTTTGTATTCGCATGCATTACGTTCACGTTCGACAAGCATTGTGAGAGCAAGGGATATCATGTTATGTTACGGGATACTCGAATGGAACGAAAGAGAGAATGATGGTGTGTATACCTCGCCCACTGCGACCAACGAAACGCAAATCGTTAAACTTGGCCACTTGGTTCTTCATCACGGCCGTGCAGTTTCGCAGCTCGGCGCAGTAGTTCTCGTCGTTGCCGGCACGCACCGTGACGACGGTGCCGTCGCCGATGTCGCCGAGCGCGACCACCTTGAACGCCATCGGCAGCGTCTTGTTGGAGCGCCAGTGCGGCGGCAAGACGGTGCAGACGAAGAGCGGCGACCCGGTGCGGATGAGCTCGCCGGGATGCTCCGAGAGGAAGTCGTTGAGCGTGCGTTCGGCGAGAATGTCGGACGTCATCTTCGAGTAGGTGTCGTTGATGATGTTGGTGCCCTCGGGCGACGCGGCCG
>NBZA01003260.1:0-18786 GCA_003054995.1 Aleochara bilineata
TTAACATTTGTTTATAATGAGCTAACAACAACCAAACCAAAGAGTGCATAAAGTAAATCATGTCGCAATGTGCATTTTTGTTCGTTTCCCTTCTTTCGCGAAAGATCAATTGATTGTGATTTATTGTTATTTATTGCTTGTGAAAAATGGTTTCGTGCAATGCTCGTTTCGTGACCTACCCGCCGAGCTCCGTTTTGTTTTATCACTTTCTCATCGCAGTTTTCTTTCTGTTCTGTTCTGTCGTTTATCCTATTTCAAATTATTTTGATTTATCACATGCAGATTGAAAATTGAATGAAAATCATGTTCTAGCAAACTGAGAAAAAATGTTTTTGATGTGCTAGTAGATTAAGAATTGGGTAAACCGAATTACCTTTCTTTTCATTTCTTTCGTAGGAGAACAAGCACTTATTCATTATGATATTACGGAATTTTCCAGCACATTAACTCATAACTGCACATCATCTTTGAATGTTTCTTTTTTCAAGTTTAAAGTTTGGAGAGATTTTACGCACGTTTTACGAACAATTAGTGAAAATAAAATAATATTGTAGAGTGACTGAGTGAGCGCCTGGCTGAATTTCGCATTGCAATCACGTGCGATGATGATGATGATGATGGCGACTACGCAATGCAACGCGGACGCGGTCAAGTCGCGGATGACGTCGTCGTCCAAGTGTAAGTGTAAGTTTAAGTTTTCTTCTTGTTAATGCAGTTCATTTACTGTACCAGTTCTGTAGCGCCAACATTACATATGTATGTAGTATGTACATGCAGACTCGTAAACCGTAAAAACCGCAATGCGGAATTTTGCTTCTTTGTGCTTGCTTAATCATAATAAAACGTACGTACTTTCGTACATTAATGAAGGAAATAATGAACTCGCGCTGCAAGAAATAAAACTTCGTCTGTCGCTTTGCTTTGCAACGTCCTTGTGCCTGATTCTTTTCAGACCCATTTCAACACTCTTTTCTGTGTATGCTTCTAGTTCTGCGTTTTCATTTATTTCGTCGTTTGTTGTTAATCATCAACACGCAGTGCAGTGCAATGCAATTCATTGCAACCAACCTAAGGGAATGAATGCAGAAAACGAATGTAAATAGAGTTGTGATTTCAATTTGAAAAGCTTGAGAAACATAAACAAAATGCGCGATAAAATTCCAATGCAGCGCAGTGCGAAGAGAGGAGCGAGCGCATGGATCATCAAACGCAATCCTGCGAAGTGAAGTGCAATTTCATTGCATTGCATTTCATTTCATTTTGCCAGCAAGTCGAGTGGAAAAGTAATCATTGCTATGCAATGCAAGCGGTGCAGGAGATGCAGTCAGAGTGAAGTCATGATGCAATTAGCTAATTAACTTAACACTGATTATTAGCACATAGTTTATAATATAATAAATATTAAGTTTATTCTTAATTGACTGCGATTTAGTTATTTTGCAGAGTAGTTGTAATTATAATTAAATTACGAATCAATTCGAGGTTAATCTATTGACTTTCGAATTTTATTAAGTGCTTATAGCATTAATTAACATGCATACCTAAGATAGACAAGGCATTCAGCATATTTGCGTAAAATAATTCTATTGGGAATGATACAGGAAGATACAGCGTGGTAATGAATCAATTAAATGCGTATTTAATTAATTTAGAGCACAATTACAATTATATTATTGCTTTGCTAAATGGTTTTATACCTATATTTTTTTATTTACGCTGAACGACTGAACAATAACATACGTAAGTAACGTAAACGTAACTTAACAACTAATGACATTATCGACGTACAGCTTGGTATGCGGAAATCACAAGACAAAACATAACTTGAACTGGCAATGAGAAAGAAGTCGGTCTCTCGGTTCTATTGCTTCTGGCTCCTCCTGGCAAACTGGCTGGTTTGTATCCTTATTGCATTCGCGAGCCAGAGTGTCCGAGAGTTGCAATTGTTGTTGATGCGTTGCGTGCAACGCTTCGACAGACTATAACGCTAACAGCATCTTAAGGTTGAGGTTCGCTTTTAATTAAATTAAAAGCCACTCGATTAAGTGCTCGCCTGCTTGCTTCGTTCACACTGCCAAACAACGCCTCTGGTAAGACAGACAGAGAGACAGACGTGTGCATGTATGTATGTACATCTCAAGCAGTTTACTGCGTGCAGTCATAGAATAAGTAAACAACAACATTGAATTGCAATGCAATTCGATGATCGTTAGTCGAGTCTAGTCTTGTCTACTCCTCGTGTTGCACATTAAATCGTTGTGTATTTATTGAAAAATTGAAAACACATGTTGCTATCTATTAAAAAATGTAAATTAATTAGTTTCTGTTAATAAGTAATGCGCAGAATTAGTTTGTTTTTTGTTTTTGTCACTCATTTGTCCGATTAGGCAATATTACGTCAATGTATATTTGTTTCCAATTGATTGACCGAAAATATTAAGACAAATTAGTATCAAAAGCGTTTTATTTTCAAGTTTAAGTTTTAACTTTTAAGAATATCAACAAGATTTGCATTTTTAATTTTTTTTATGTTTCTAATTCTTGTGCAAGAAATTTTAGTTTATTCTATTAATGCTTGCCAAAAATATAAATTATAAACTTTAAGTGGCATTAAGTTAACTTTAACGGTGCCTGGATGCTTTTTTTGGTCAAATCTACACAAATTTAGCAACACTTCAGTCAGATACACCTTGCAATGTCCTGCTTGAAAAAATTTTCACTTAAAAGATTGAGGACATGAATTTCACAACTGTCTTAAATATTTATTAACAAAATAAAACTTCTTAGCTTACCTACGTGTTAGTTAGTTAGCGTTAGCATCAAGAGGAGAGGAAACAACAAATCATTGCACCTCGCGAAAGCAGATTTATGGTTGATAACATAACACCAAGTAGCAAGTTTGTTAATTTTTTTGCTTTTACAAATGGCAAACTCGTGTTTTATGTTTATGCTGATTTCACTTTCGCTACAGTGCACCCTGTTCCGTCACTTTTTATATTATAATATCTATGTATTCAACCAAAAAATTGGTAGAAATAAGTTATAGATGAAATAACACAGTGTCCTGTCCTGTTCTGGTCTTGATTTGCTTGGCATGGTTGCGTTTTACTTGCATTGCTGCTTTCACATTCGAGCCAACTTAACTTGGAGTCCGTGTCTGTGTCCGAGTGTTGTTCTTGTTCGTTCCAGTTGCTTTTTGCGCGAGTTCAAGTATCAACGAACGGCCTTGAAGTTCACATGGATGTCGATGGGCTGTCGGCGTAATATTCAAACGGCCGCGACGCCTCTGCCAGCCACTTGGCCACGGTACACTAGCTTTTAGTGCATTGCTCATGCATACGCATTCTTCGCGCTTACAGCATAATGAGCTAAGCAAGTCGCATTTTATTTCACTCGTTGTTGCTTTGCTTTCGTTTGTCTATTCATTCGTTCGTCGGCGACCAACTATCATTATCATCACTATTATCATCATCATCAACCGAAACACAGTTACCGTCATTGTTCTTTTGGACTTGCTGGTAGCCCAGCTCCAGCTCTAAAGGAAGTCAAGTCAAGTTAAGTAGTCGCGCCAAGCAATTGAATGCTAAATCTCTTCACAGAACCCACAGGAAGCCGTTTAATTGTTCCTGCAGCGCTAGCGGTGGTATCGTATTATTATTGTAATTATTGCGATCATTTCATTGCTGAAGAAGATCGAAATTGCTTTCCACGTTTTTCCTTTCTGTGAAATTATCAAGGACGTGGTATTCCTGACTTAAGTCAGGTTACTGAACCTACTTATCTGGGATGCAAGAACAGCAAGCAACAACAGTCTTTCTTGTCTTTGACATTTTGTAATTCGTCGTAAAATTCCTAACTATGGTCAATTTTCTCATACTTTTTCTATAAAAAAATTCACATCGTAGGCGAACGAGCCGCAGCTGCGCGCAGCATTGAAAAGGTGGTTTAAATGGCAATTTGGTTACCAAATTCTCAAGAAGATGACTTTTTCTTATTGTATGTGATTCAGCAACTTATTTCTTGTCATTTTATGTATTTTTATTTATTATTGTCTAAGTTTTCTTGACTTTTCTTATAAGGTATCATCATCATCAGCAGCAGCAATGACTTATAAAAATATGAAATCTTATAAAGTCATTGCATAACCTATAATAGTCTTACTTATTACTTATTGTATTATATCACGATATTGTTCTCAATGCGCAGACAGCAAGCCATAATAACATTGTCAACTAATTATTTTTTATTTATTTATTAGCCATATTTATTTATAGCGTTGATTTATTTATAACAAGGTCGTGTGTTTTATTTTGGATGATTTTTAAAGTTGGCTGGGCTGGCTATATAAGAACAGACGCAAGCAATGCAACGCAACGCAAGCGCGTGTCTTGCCTTGCCATAAAACAATACAAGTCGTACGCCAATTATTAATAAAAATTGCGAATAAATAACGCACAACGACGCAGTCTGGCGACACGTGTACGACTTAATTGCAATCACCACTCGTAAAATCCGTACAAATTCCTTCTTTTGCGTTCATATTACGAATTGTGTCATGCAATTACCAATCTGATATTGATGTTGATGTTGTTTTTATGTCTCTTCGATTTATTTTATTATAGTGCCACATGTGCCTGCGTCCAATTGTGAATTTCGGACTTTAGACAGTAATTGATCTTGATTTTCGTCACTTTTAAATAAGCATCCTGGTTGGTAATTATAGTTGATGATGGATGTTTTTTCAATAGTCAATCGTTGGTTGTTCAAGAGAGAGTTTTTGAAATCTGATTGTTTGAAATCATCGATGGTTTGCCTAGCGATGATGAGAGAATGTACATGTACCTATTCTTGAAGAGCAATTTCTTTAAAGAGAGTTTAGTTCGCTAATTGTATTTGATATTTTGTTCATTTATTCATCTTTGGATGTCTCCTCTGGACTCGTGCTGAGCACGCACCTATCTTGGCTCGCTGCGTGTATGTAGAAATGATTAATAAGTGAGTAAAAAGTGTCAACGCCATAAATGATTTCGAAGCCTACGTCAAAAATTGCATGACTCATAAATATCCAAAAGTGTATTAGAAAAAATATATTCTAAATGCCAATTAACAATTAATTTTTGATTGGTTTTCTTTTCACTTTACACACATACGAGTAGGTAAATGAATATGTATGTATGTATTTATTGGACAGGTACAACTTGTACATGCGTACTCTTCTTAAGGAATTCTTCTTAATTATAATTAATTAATTCTAGTCAAGTTGAATTCGAGGAAGTCACTCATATGCATAATTAAAACTAAATGCAAATAAAATAATTAAGCCGGAAAGGGTCTGCAATGAAAGTCTGCTCTGGGTTTCTTGTTTTCTTGGTCTTTCCTTTCTTTGGAGGCATTTTCATTTGAGTACAATTAGAAAACGAGCGTGAGAACTTACTTGCTTGCATGCTCAGACATTGCTTTTCGCTTCGCTCTTTAACTGTACGTCAATCGTGATAGAGGAAGATGTGTTTAACTATAAACTGAAGAGTTATTCCTGCCGCCGAAGAGCATCTATTAAGTGTGTTTAACATTAAATTATATCCGGCCCACGGGCCACGCAAGCAAACTTAACTGCACTCTTTGCCAGTGCAGTGCAGTGTAATGCGTGAGACATTAAAACATCATCGGGACTATCAAAAGTTTCACTCGCCTCATCAAAGTCACTCTTAAATAAATAAATCCTCTTTGCAGTTATGTTTGAAACTTTTACAACTTAAAGTATAAACTTCTTTAAACTCATCTCTCATCTTCTATTCTGTGGAATCAGTATAGTAAAGTACGACGAGATTCATATAAAAAAATAGGCGAAGAGTACGTACAAAGAAGGAAGAGGCACATCTGTATGTACTGTTATCTTAAAAGAAGTACGTTTTTGTCTCGAATTGATGAAAACATTATGCTAAGCTGATTGGAGTTGATTTGCGATACTATAAAAAGCCACAACTAGGAAATCAAAGAACGCACACATTTTATTACACCTACAATACTTCAATGCGGTTTAATTTATTTATGTTTACATGGCTATGGATGTGGATGTCTCGTTCTCGTCTAAGCATACTCTGTGCATACTTAATTACTTATTATTTTCCAAGTGAACATAACGTAGATTGCCAATGGCACGTGTCAAAATTGCATTTCTTGATTAATAAATTTACACACAGCTTCTGATTTATTATATTAGGCAGAAGGCAACGAGAAACATAAACATAGCATAGCAGAACGCAGGAATATGAGTGACTTGGAATATAGAATAGTCCAAGGACACACGTGCAATTACTTTTCGCTTATTGTTTTTATTCGCTCGTGTCCTGTCTATCTATGACATGATCTCTCTACTCCAGCTTCAGCTCTAAGTACGTACGACAATTGTCTGAGCTGAGGAGCGCAGATTAATAATTAATTAATCTTTGTTTGCCTCGCTGACCGCCGACCACTGAGCGTTGACCATTTCGGGTCATTTCGCTTTCGAGCAAATGCCACTTAATTGAAAGTACACGCGCTCTTTAATGCGCCACATTAGACGGACATTTGATATAAATGAACAATTGTTATGTGCTATTATGTTGTGGTTAAGCAATAATATTTCTTTTTTGTTTCAGGTAAGTGCTCGATGACTGACTGGTTAGCGTGATATTGCTGCTGCTGTTTGCATTTTGATCGAAAGACAATGGACGTTGATTGAATGAAACGAAACGCAACGCAACGAAACTAGGATTTGTTTCTTCAGTGGCGGCCTAGTTTTAAGCGTCAGTCGTACGTATGTACGTTGATTTAATAATTCATTTAAGAACTGCAGAAAGGAAACAACAGTGTTGCGTAAGTAAATGAATGGAAGTTTGCAAATTTAATTATCGTTTTGTATTAGTATCACATAATATTCGAGAACTGATTGCGTAGAGACGTGAAAAGAGAGTGTAAAGGCAAAGTAAGAAATCGCGCTGTCACCTTTGACATCATCGATCTGTGGCAATTTTTAATTGAATTCTTTTGTATCGAAGGAGTGCTGAGTGCAGAATGCAGCGAAGTAATCTAATCGGTTAACAATATTTTTTTTATTAATATTGAGCTTGTATTATGCAGTGGCCTTCCTTACCTCCTTTTCGACCTTCGAAGAGAAGCACATTGGGAGTGCGCTTGCAATTAATTACACAATGACTTCATTACATACAAAATACGAGTATTACAACATACAACTACTTTAAGATAGGTTATCTGATTTGAATTCATTCGATATCAGCTTGATCGTTGCTCAATTTCCAAAATTGACCGATTTACTGACGCTTTTAACACTGTAATAAGCTAGGACGTGGTTGAGTAATTGATGAATATCAGACAATTCAGTCTTCACAGGAATGTTTACAAAATCACGGCTACCAAGTACATTATTAAATTAGGGGTTTTCGAATGATAGACGACTTTAAACACAGGTAATTGGTATTTAGATAATAATTTATTTTACATATTTATATTGCATTCATCTCGCAAATAATCGAATAGTGATTTCGTAGATTCGTATTACGATCTTTCGTTGACATAATAACTTGTCGTTAGTTCCAATTATTCGTCCGAATCCTCGTCGAACTCTTCGTCCACTTCTTCGTCGAACTCTTCGTTCACTTCTTCGTCGAATTCTTGGTTCAATTCTTCGTACAATTGTTCATCGAACTCTTGGTTCACTTCATCGTACAATTCTTGGTCGAACTCTTCGTCCACGTTTTCGTACAATTCTTTGTCCACTATTTCGTACAATTCATCATCCACTTCTTCGTACATTTCTTCGTCCATCTCTGGAGGCGGTGGTTGGTTTTCTAGTTCGTCCATTTCTGAATCGGAAAGAGTTGTGTCAGGCTCCGAGTTGAGCTCTACGGTGTCATCGTCGTCGTCATCTTCTACTGGAATCTCCACCATGCCTTCGATAATGCCCTGTGGATTGTCGCGGTCCATCATCTGGATGATTTGTCTTTCGATCTCCTCGATCCATTCCAGGGCTGCGTGGTCCAGTCTCAAGAATCCTCCGAACGGCGGTTCAATACCTCTGGGCAAGTCGACTCTATTGTTGTTGTTGGCGGCCATGTTTGCCTCTTGTACAATTTCGCCACCAATAGGCCAAATGGTAATATCACTGGGAGGTTGCTTTACGTAGCACATTTTAAATAACTCGTTGGCTTTAAATTTAAAAATTAAAAATCAGCACAATATTTCTCAAAGTTCAGTGATTCTTCAACACCGAAAAGAGTAACTGAAGTGTGATTGACCAAGTTCCAGAAGGGCTTTATATACGAGGACATCGTACTTGGCGATAATTACTTAATTTTCCTGCTACCTGTAAATCAAAATAATATTGGGATCAGATTATAAAGGATTAGTATAAAGGTTAATTTTAAAGGTCTCTGTATGTGCAGAGCACAGGTACAGGTACCCTTCTAATGGCATATTTGCAAAGTCAAGAAGCTTTTCGTAAGAACTGACTTCTAGAAATTTGCAATTATCTGGTTCACCTAATGATTTGGCTGGATGCAGGTGCGTTCACTGACTGATCGATTTATTCGGAATCAGTTCATCTATCAGCAGGTAGCAGGTAGCCATAATTTACTTTACGTAATCCTGGCGTCTTTTCACCAACAAACATCAACGTGATTCGTACTTTTCCTCCATTAAACCATTCAGTTTTACCGGAATGTAAGACAGATGTTGCTCGAGGTACTGTTAGATTAGGAATTCAGTCACACTATTAGTGTCTCAATTAATGAACGAAAAAACCCAAAGAAATGCTGAGCCAAAGCAGAGAAACAATTATTTCGTATTTCGTTCGTGTAAATGTAATAATGTAATGCAACAAAGAGCATCGAGCGTCCTTGCGTGACTAAGAAGACCTTGCTTCGTCGCATGCATGTCGAGTTTCATTCCTGCAACAACAGACAGGCAGCAGTTTTTAAGGCAGAGTAAGGTGTTACCTACCGTACTATAGAAAATAAATTAATCAATAAAGTGGTCGCTTTATTGAAAGTTCTCGTACTCGTACTCTGCTCTCGAGTACATTCCCAATGTTTATTAATAATAATAATAATAAGTACATGCAATGCAATACAATGAGAGGAAGTTTCGTTCCTCGACAAATGACCACACGCTTTGGATATTTTAGATGAAAAGATTTCCTTCAGTCCAGTCGACACTTCACGTCGACCACGCACATATCGTGGTCATCAGCATCGTCAATTCAGTCTTGCTGACTCCTTGCTTGGAATTCTTGGATGGCAAGCGAAGCGAAGGAAAGTTATTGACATACAAAATTCTGATTTCGATATTGTTACACACATACACTTTGCATATGTGCCTCTTTCGTTGGTTGAAAATCGTGAAATACTTCATTCGCTTTAGTTGCCTTCTTCTTCATTTAGAAAGCGACGCTTTTTATTCATGCAAAGCTCCTTTAAAGACATTTCATTCTCTTCTCTTCTCTCGGCTTCACTTCATCTCATCTTCTTGCAATAGTCTGCTTACGATGCATTTCTCTTATTGTTTGCATTCTTGAAATGCACTTCGTGTTAATAACGAACGTGTATTTCTCTTTTGCTTGCGTGCATCCACGAAGAGATAATATTTTTGGCGTTGAGCATCATGATATAATTCGATTACTGCTAAGGTCGAGTTACGAGTACGTACGTACGTATAAATATAATGGCGCTTAATATTTCTAGAATTGTTGTTTTGCATTCCCTCCTTATTCATCTCGAGCCAAGTTAAGTAAGTCTGCTCTTTCGTTCCTGCGTTCATTGTGTATGGTTTGCTTGCTGACTGCAAGAATGTTTTCGCTTCGCGAATGTTGTGGGTGGATGTCTCAAGCCGTAATCGTATTTGTATTCGTTTTCCCACTGAAAGGTGTTCTTTAAGGTTAGACTACTCTACTCTCAAGCGAAAAGAAGCGAGCGTTTTATTTAGTTCGGCCTTTTTATCAATATCTGATTTGCTATTTGCACTTGCACTTTTGTTGATATTTTGCAAAAAAAAGTAAATAATTTATGTAACAAATATTTATTATTTTATTAAGTATACTTACTGACTATCAGTTTGTTATATTGGTCATTGCCATAAATATTTTGCGCTTTTGATGAATAACATCATTGCAGAAATCATTGAATTCGCAAACAAACAAGTTGAACTTTATGAATATTTTATTGTCGGCATTGAATCGGAAACTGAATCTGAATCTTCATGCATTGTATTGTTTTATCATCATAGTTGCAGTCGAGATATAAATAGCATTCAGGGTTGTGCTTGTTGTATCACATCATCAGACAGACTACAATTGATCAGCAAATTGATCGAAAACGAAACGTGAGAAAGATTCGTGAATTTCACGCATTTCAAAAGCGAGACGTGCTGTGGGTCTCTAATGACCATTGGTGAACCTTACAAAGCACACGCAAGGAGCATCCAAAATTAAACTTTTCGTTTTCTTTCAACATTTACATGCATGCCAATGCCATGGGTACCGAAATAAAAGCGAAAATGCGGAATTTTAATATTAAGCTTGTACTTTTATGCGAACAACAACCTGTTGAGTCATATCGGCGCCTGTTCTGGGATATTAATGCTGGTGACTTCAATGCTATCAAATAATTCGAAGGAATATCTGCTGGTAAGGATAGTTGTGCACAAACACCTAGCAATCGAAAGAAACGTAATCAAACGACGTCCGCATGCGATGTGCAGCATCGTGAACAATCATTAGTGCGCATCCGATGGTGATTACCGATAGACGACGATTTGTATCCTTATCCTATCGAACTCAAGTCAAGTCAACGCAGTCGCAGTCAGGCACACTCGTTAGTTGTGCGCTTCGCGTGTGTAAGCCAGATCTAAAGCTAAAACTGCAATCGCGATTTGATTGCAATGCGAAAGGGAAATCAGCGCAGAGCTCGCTCGCTCGCGACTCTAACCGCCATCAATTAGTTCTCATAATCATCTCATCGCGATTATAAGCGCTTTGCTGTGCTGTGCTTTGCTTTGCTTTCCTGCAATGCATTGCAATGGTGCATTGAACTTCACCTTATTGCATGGCAATTGCATTATATGATGCGATGGTAGACGAGAGATGAGAGAAAATCGTCTAGGTATTAGAAAATGCTTCTGCAGCTAAGCTGCTGTTTCGTTTCTCTGCGCTCATTGCGCTGCTTGCGCTGATTTATTTGCGAGTGTTGCAAGCGCTCACCGCGATGCACTTCACTTCACTTACGAGATGCATGCATGCATAATTAGCAGCTGGAATTATGATGATAGGAGCGGGCATAAGAAGTCATTTCCAATCAGTATAAATCGAATGAAATCACATACTTGTCGTCGTCGCTGCAACTTTCTTTCTTCCCTATTACTCAATGAATTATGCCTGTCTTCTTCTTCGTCTTCTGCCGCTGTTGTTGCTGTGAAGGAAGGCATTAATTCGCATTAACTATCGACTTTTCAACACCAATACATTTCGATTAAATTCAAGACTCAAGAAGAAACAGAAGAAGAAGAGGAGGAAGGGTATTGTCGTCAATTAAACTGATTGTGTATGCATGTACTGCCGGCATTGGAAACGCATAAATTTATAAATTAACTTCTAATGACGTCAATACCTGCCGCGAGAACGGCGAGATCCTATTATCATTTCATTTTCTTTCGCGAATCGACATTAAAATGCCAATAATATGCGAATACGTATAGGAAGTGAAGCATTGAGTGTAGGTATGCGTAAAACGTTTACTGCACCGAGAAAAATACGCAAACCAACGAAAAAGCCACGAGTATTCGATGCAGGACTTGTCGACACTTGCGACTTATAAGGCGAGACACGTTGTTGGCCGGTGACAACAACAATAACGGGCGATGAGGGCAACAACTCAAAAATACCCGAGCTCGGCCTGGGCATTTACGCACTGCGCTGATGAAATCCATGCTTAATTGTGCGGCAATCATATAAAAACGATAAGTGCACGTGCATTTTATGCAGATTGCAACAACAACGACGAGATCAGTGACTGTCGTCGGCGATGGTTGATGCTGATCGGATTGCAGTTGCTGTTGTCGACAACGCACAACGTCGTCATTAACTTGCAGTTATTGCAGGATATTTTTTCATTTTATTGTCGTGTCTTTGGAGTTTCCCATACGCTGACGTGTTTCGCATGCACTTGAATATAAGTGTGCAATGTCAATGTGACGGCTTCGACATGAATAAGGAAAAGAAGTTTAGTTTGTTTGTTAATCTATGTAGGTACATACGTGGCCCATGCATGGGATTAAACAGAGTTTTATATGCGGGTTTATGGCGTTGCTTATGCGATAAGCAAGTCCTTATTATTGTTAGCAGCTATTGTTGATTTAAATGTAAATGTTGAATGTCAGTGGCAATAATAATAGGTTCCCAGTACTTATTTATTGTAATATGTTATTAGAATATTATGCATTATTGTATTGTAGGAATTCCTATACTTGTTGCTTATTGTTAGTGTAAGTACAGTGTACTTGAAACTAATCATCGCGATAATGGCTAATAATTTATTTATTTATTAACGTTTTTTTCACCACGCCTTGTAATAATGACAGTTATGCATGTGTAAATGCATTTTATAATTTGTTGTTATTTTCCGGCACTTACTCGCTACTCATTGTCAGGATATTATTATTATATAAACGTATTGTTTTAATTGACATTTTATTAATTGAAGCATAATCTTTGGAAATTAATTAATTAGCAACTGGTTATAGGTAGTTTGCGACCTACGTTTATTAGCACAAGTGATTATATTATATAACTGTGCTTAAGAAACAATAATCGATTATATTACTCACGTAATTATTCAATTAATTAAAGGATCTTATTTCTCTCTTGGCTAATTTCTAATTGCAGTTTAATTTAGCTTCCTAATCGCTTTTTAATTAATTGTGAGTAGAGTTTCGTGGTTTTGTCCTTTATGTAATACTTGTTATTTTTAGTACCAAAGTAAATTCTAAGTCAAATGTAAAATTGAAAAAAGCGGACAACGAAGTAAAACTGAATTTAAATTAAGATTAATCACACTTAAATTAAGTCAGAGACATCACAAACATGTTACCTACAACTTTCACACCTAATTTTTTACACGCGATCCCATGTCGTTCTCATATCGCCATGGCAAGACTTATATAATGTTCAGAAACTTATAAGTTTATAAGTCGGCCGCTAATCTTCAATTATTATTAAATATTTCAAAGTAAGAAGGGATATGGTATTGCACATAAATTCAGAGAGTGAATGTTCATTACTTGCTCACAATTTGTTTAAATATGCAAATCATTGTGTCTGTGAGAAAATATCAAATGTCAATTGTTATTCAATGCATTGAATGCAATCTAATTACAAATACCACAAATCTGATTAATTATTGTATAAATAGGTAAACTATTTTACATGCAGTTTTCAATTAACTGTCTGGGCAATTAAACAATCAAAGGTAACAGTGAAATGCTAGTGAATTGTGAAGGTTTTCCTACTGATTCTTGATTGACAATCAATCGTTTTATGCCATAACAAGAATTATCAAGAAATTTCCACTTTTCACAAAGGAAAACTTCTTTTACTGGCTAATTAAAGTATTTATAATAAGTTTGTCGTGTTAGTCATAGGCGACTTGAATTAACTAAGTAACTAAGTGAGTATACAATTGAAGTAAGTACTCAGTTCATATTAGGCGAGCTCTTGTCTTCGTTGAGTCGCTATTCGCAGTGCATACTAATTAAGCAGTAGCGCAATTTACTTGTGTTGTTGTGGCCGTAACAATGAAAAGAAGACAACACCAAACGAAACTAAACTGCGGCGACAACCGTAGAAATTAAGCAAGTAACAAACACAACATCACGACAAGCGTCATTCATTCAATTCTTTGTTCGCCCCATATGGTTAATTCATGAAACAACACTCACTCTGCTGTGAATTGTGCACTTTAATTCCAACATTTGTGTAAAGTTACTGTACGTCTAGCCAGATGGGCCCTTGCGCTTGAAACAATAAAACGCAAATGCATGCAAAGAGCGGCGGCGGCTTTGGCTTTATCTGATAATGATGATATATTAGCGGACGGCGTGCGCTGTGTTGGATAACAAAAGGATGATTCACGGATACGGATTCCAGAGACAGACAAGACACGCTCTCGCCAGGCAGAAATTAATGCAGAACGCACAGGATGTGTATTTGCATGAATGTGAAGTCTGCACTTCTTTCTCCTCGTTCAGGTCTAAGAAATTCTGATTCACTGCCGAGGAATCTTGGTACCTAAGGGAGACTTTACTCGAGTTGGCTTCACATGACTTGACTTGACTTGACTTGACTTGAGAGTTGAGATAAATCTTGCATACTTACCTGTAACGTTTACATAACACAAGCGTAACCACATCCAGGTTGGTCAAGCATCTCTCATAAACTTCAGGCGCGCCTGAAGCGCTCGCTATTTCAGGACGAATTCCTCCACAATTAGCTTGGCGCTTTTGGCTAATTACACGTATCGGTATGCAGCGCCGGTGCGCTAAATAACTTCATCGCGTACGAAAATAAATCCAAATCCCGTTCGTCATTCGCAGATTTGCACGCGTTTGATGCGAGTGAGTGAATGAGTGAGGCTTGATTTGGCATGAGTTGACTTGACTTGACTTGACTTGAGGCTGAATCATAGCTACTGCAAGTTGATGGCTACCAGATTGCCTCAACTTCCTTCACGCGTAGATCCCGTATTTCCTGTTCCGCTTTTTTCCAGCCCATTAGTATTTACGACCGGTCAGCCGCGCCGCGTCATACGCACTCCCAGTTTCGTATAAGTTAATTTTATAACAATGACTGTGTGTCAACGTGCATTTCATCATTCATCCGCATCCACTAACTAACTATAATACAATAGTAGGTAACTAAGTAACTGATTTCTGAGTTTCCTAACATACTCATAAGTCATCACACTCACAATCAGAGTCACGAATAATGCAAGAAGCACAATGGAATGGAAACAATCGTAAATGATTTTCTTATTCTTGATATTTTTACATTTCCTTTCATTATTCTACGGGAAATGTGCATAAACTATCAACGTTTATTTGAAAATCAGATACGAGTGCTCATGCAAAGTTATATTGCTATTGCGTCTGGTAATCAATTGATGATGACTAAGCTCATGCATGCTGCACATGGATATTATCAATAGTTGAAGGAAGAGCTTGAAATGTTGAAGGAAGTTAATTTTAGTTAAACGCCAAGCCCTGCCTGCCTGCTTCCAGCAGGACCTCTTTTACTCGTCTACTTGCGGTTAGAGTTAATAAACGCCGTTTGATTGCCGATGCGTGTGGCGGTTTTAAGTGCGCGGCGCCAACTTGGCATGTAAATAAATTTCGTGTTTTCTTCGGCGGTGCGGCCGTCGCCTTGCGACGCGTCGTGTTTCCATTTTACTGTCTGTCTGTCTGGCTGGCTGGCCTGCAAAACATCATGCAACATGCGCCTTTTTGCCTGCGTTTTGCATGAGTGCAAGCGCTTGGCATGCATGCATACTCGTCCGTCAACGATTATTAAGTTGCGATTTGCCGCGCGCGCGATTCGGTGGCTTCTTCGCCGTCGACGCTTGCACAAGCGTAAGCGTTTGCGAGTTTAATGAAGACGTCCTGGACTCTAGCCAGCCGGCAGCCAGCAGTCTGCATTCCTGCAAACGCGAGAAGACGATATGATATGACGATGGCGGTAGAAATTGCAAACGGGATGCGCGTTCATTTGAAAGCGAAGCGACCAGAAGAGAAGTGCGCATTCCACAAGTGGTCTATTTTCATCCGGCACATAAATTTTCCTTAATGGAGCGTCTAATTCGGAACGCGACCGATTCGCACCGAAACGCATAAACAAGTTTACAGTTTCCTCGATTCCTCGTGGACGGCGACTCATTAATGAATTATTTTATTGCACTTCTTATAGTAAACGACACTTTTAATACTTTTCTACCAACCCTATCACGTGACACGTGTGTTTATCCTGAATTGTCGGTGTAAAAGTGGCACAAACGCGACAGCGACAGCCGAACACGAAATGACAATAAGCAACGCGGAAGAAGATAACTCGAAGTAGGATACGCGCTTTATCATCGAAGAGACCGCGTGCGCTGCGTATGCATATTTGTCACCGCTAATGAAGCTTCCTGATAAACAAATCAGTTCGATGACATACATGACCTATCAGGTGATACGTAGGCCGCGCCGAACTTATTTTTGCTTTTGTTCTGTGACCCCAAAAAGAAGGAAAATCAGAAGTAAATTGTCTGTGCGTGTTTGTTAATTAGTTTTCGGATTAATTTGAATACGAAATGATGGCTTTTCGTATTCTTTGTAATTTTCAGTGAGAAAGGAAACATAATTTAGGGTTTGAAATACATACATACGTCGTTATAATTAACTTGCAAACAAATTTCTTCCTCGTAAATCTCAAGACGTTTTTTGCACCATCCGGTTCTCATCATCTCGCATCGTAACGTATGCCACCCTCTCTCTGTACACAAACTTTAGTGCGTGCGGTCTCTGCTTCCTTCGTCTTATTGTTTTCTTTGGTAGTTTGGAAAGTTGTAAAACACCAAGAATAGTATCAAGATAAATACTTACTAATTAGGAAGAAAGACTAGAGATAGATAGGTTACTAACATTAAGATTCTGACAATGAAACACAGGATTATTCCGATTTTGTTTTATTTCAGTTTATTTTTGGGTTTTATTCTTTAAGACGTAAAAGATTCCAGCCCAGACAAGCCAAGACGCGTAATATTCTGGCGAATTACTCATAAATACACACACGCTGCACATTCCTTCCTGGCCAGCATAGCATTAGCCAGCCATCAAATGCATACACCTTGCTGGCTTGGCTGGCCGCTCGAGACAGGAATTTTTCAGATTCTCGTCTACTCAGCATTCGCGTTCGCGTTCGATGCTGTTGCCGGTGATCGTGAGGTTGTATGTAGTATATGGGGCTTAAGCACTCGCGCTTAGTGGCTTTAAAAATAGCACACCGGGACACCGAGGCGCGCTGAGAAATTCCCAGCAAGGAAAGCCAAAGCTCTAAGAGTGGATGGATGAGTAGAGTATGCGTATGGGTATATTATGTACTGTACGCACTGCTACTGTTTCACGGCTGCAAGACTTGCAAGGCGGGCACACGTCGCCTGAATGTGTCACCTCTTATTCATTCTAATAGCATTGCCTCATTGCCTTGCCGGCCGGTCTTTTTATTTTTACTTCTTGAAGTGAACAAACCGCATCGGGTGTAATTGCTATTGTAGCCGTACAAACCGGGCAATTATCACGTATAGATGACTCATTTTTGTTCACTAATTAATTTCGAGTTTACCACTCTTCGTTGACGTGCTTAATGCTTACTAACGTAACAAATTTAGCAGTTTTATTGCTCTTTTACCGTTAATTATCTTAGTAAATAACTAACTAAACCAGTGGAGGCCAACAATTTTTCTACGAGCGTCACATTGGTTCCAGAGAGGGCTAAAATCCATCCAAAGTACATGCCGCAGGGGCTGCGGCCTGCAGCTCTATCATAAATGTTGATTTAAGGATTAATTTTCTTGCTGATTAAATTAATTAATTTAAAGACAATAGTATTGTGTTGTGAAAATTGATTTAATAACATAGCAAGACATTCATATGTACGTTGTAAATAAACAACAGCTGGCCTAAATTTGGACAATGCGGAAATCATTCGAGACGAAATCGATTTGCGCCGATTAGTGTGTGTCCTTGTCCGGCCAAATCAATCCATTATGGCCACTGATTGGTACTGGATTGATGTCAACATGAGAAAATTTCTCAAATTTTGGAAATTGAGTCAGAGCCAGAGTCAGTCAGCCTTGAGACGTGTAAATTTGATTGAGTTTATTTCGATTGGTATTTGATTGATTTATGGCGCAGTTGGAGTGCAATCTGATCAAGATTAATGTGCTTAATGCTTAACATAATAGAAGCACAAGTCATTAAAGCGAGCGAAAGCAGAATTGCATAAGAAGTTCAAGTAGTTTTTCTCTGTAAATGCCAACAAGAAACGAACGGACGCATAACAATACTTGACATAATATGTAATACTGTACTGTGTAAGTAATAGTCGACAACTTAGCAAGAATAAGTAAGAGTAACAGTTACAATCGTGTCACAAAAAGCATGAGACAATCCGAGACACAAATTAGTTTGTCGACTATTTGCCAAGCAATTTGTCTTCTGAGCATTCATTATTGCTATTGCTGAAGAGGTGAAGAATTTGTGAGTGCTTGCGACACAATGCAATAATTGTAACAACGTCCTTAGGTGACGTCTTGTGTGACTTTGACATATTTAACTTTTCGGGTTTGGCCTGGTCACTTATTTTTCTTATTATGTAATAATGTATTGTAAAACTGACTAAATAAGCAAACTAATTAACTTTTTCGCTAATTTATTTCTAAGAGGCTATTGACATTCTTTTGTGTGCTTTGCGAGCTGTGTGCTCGTTTACAGTTTTGGCAAAGCAATCAATCAAGATTCAATCAAATCAAATCGAAACATTGTCTGGCCGATGATAATGTTGATTTGATTTTTCTTAAGCTGTTCGTCGTCTTAAGTCATTTGAATTTATAGTTTTTAATCAAGTTTTTATGCGTAGGTTTGCACTTAAAGTGACTGATTGCCGAATTAGACCAGCGAATCAATTTGCAAACTGCGTGTGCCTATGTA
>NBZA01003262.1:803-12472 GCA_003054995.1 Aleochara bilineata
TTGTATATACGCGGTAACCGTCGCGACTACGACCACTGGGAGTACCTGGGGAATCCAGGATGGAGCTATGAAGATGTGCTACCATACTTTAGAAAATCCGAAGATATTCGGATTGATGAACTGCAAGGGGATTATTATCATGGGTCTGGAGGGTACCTGACAGTGGAACACTTCAGGTACCACTCACCGCTGGTCCAGTGGTTCTTGGAAGCTGGAAAAGAACTAGGGTACGAAACACGAGACGTAAACGGCGAGTACCAGACGGGATTCACGTTAAGTCATGGTACATTGAGAAATGGCCTAAGATGTAGTACCGCAAAAGCTTTCCTCCGACCGACTATGAATCGTGAGAATGTAGACATCTCTTTGTTCACACTTGGAGAGAGGATAGTCATAGACCCAGCGAGTTACAAAGCCATAGGAGTGGAAATCAACAAACATGGATTGAAGAAAACGGTTTACACCAACAAAGAAGTGATTCTCTCGGGCGGATCCATTCTATCGCCGCAAGTGCTAATGTTATCAGGAGTTGGTCCTTCAGAACATTTATCACAATTTGGTAGAAATCTTATGCAAATCTTCAAAAATAATTTCAAAAATCGCGCTGTTTATCTTGCAGAAATACCAACAATTGTTAATTTACCAGGCGTGGGACAAAATCTACAAGACCACGTTGCAATGGGCGGTGGAACGTACCTCTTCGACGCTTCCGAAGAATACGAAAACCTCGGATTTCAACTGAATAAAATCTACACGACTGAGAATGTAGACGCCTTCGTACATGACGAGGAAGGCCCAGTATACTGGCTACCAGAAGTCGAAGCCATGGCTTTCGTACATTCGAAATATTCCAACCGATCCGACGACTACCCGGATCTTCAATTATTCTTCGCATCCTACGCGGAAAACACCGATGGTGGCCTATTCAGCAAACGAATCACCGGCCTAACCGATGATTTCTACACAGCAGTGTACGAAGAAATTCTCTACAAAGACGCGTTCAATATAATCCCACTTCTAATGCGACCTAAGAGTCGAGGGTGGATAGAATTGCAAAGTGACGACATTAAGAAACCGCCCTTGATATATCCCAACTACTACTCTCATCCAGACGATATCAAGACGATGGTAAGATTTTCTATTCAAACAAGAAGACCAGAAGGAAATTTAAGTTTTAAGCTTGTAGATTGAAGGAGCAAAGTATGGCAATGCTATAATGCGCACGCATATTATGCAAAAGTATAACACGAGATTGAATCATCTGAGAATACCAGGTTGTTCGCACCTCGACTTCGACTCTGACGAGTATTTAGAGTGCCAGGCGAGGCACTACACTCTCACTATCTACCATCCAGTGGGCACTTGTAAAATGGGTCCAGAAGATGACCCAATGGCAGTGGTGTCACCCCGACTGCTCGTCCATGGGGTACCAAATCTGAGGGTCATCGACGCATCCATCATGCCACAAATTGTGACGGGGAATACGAACGCCCCAACGATTATGATCGCCGAAAAGGCAGCTGATATGATAAAAGACGACTGGTACGAGGACACCAGCGATGATGAAGACACCGACTTTGTTGGTGGGCCACAAAGAATACCCAACTCGAATTTTAAAAACATTGACTATTGGTAATAATTTTAATAGGTGGAATAATTTATAATATTAGGGCTGTTCTCATTCATTCCAACAACCTGTAAACCTTGAAATGGTTTATCAATGTTTTGTATTTTAAGTATGTTATCTCCTTGTCTTTGTTATCTCGTATGAATAAATCCTGTATTATATATAAATATAAGTAATACAATTATTAGGAAATTGAAACATATAAATAGCGCATTTTTCCAGACGTTTGACATTCAATTTAATACTGTACCACAATAATGAAAAGCAAATTCGTGAACTTTTGCCTGATTCTGGCACTCAGCTATAACTTCAAGGTATCTTCGAGTCAACTTCTTCCAATATTAAATATCTATTGCACCCCGACTACCGGCTACCCAGGGTGCAACATTCAATCTTCCAGCTATGACATTATAATAGTTGGTGCTGGCACTGGAGGTAGTGTGCTGGCAAATCGCCTATCCGAGGTCCATGATTGGAGTGTTCTTCTCCTAGAAGACGGTGACTACCCATCTGTAGACAGCGAGGTCCCACTTGGCTTCATCTTCTTGCAACAAACCGCTGAAGATTGGTCTTTCAAGGCGCACGAAGATGGATATTTTCTGGGCATGAATGACCAGACTAATCTCTGGCCACAAGGCCATGCAGTTGGCGGGTCTACCATAATAAATGCAATGATTGTGGCACCGGGATGGCCACACGATTATAACGACTGGGCAGACCGCGTTGCAGATTCCAGCTGGAACTGGACGAACCTTGAACCGTACCGTGCAAGGATGGATGGTAATGTACAAACATCAGAAACCATTTCCATTGCGGCGGCTCGCCCATATCTGGGTACACAAGCAACCCTAAATGGAATCCCTGTCAATGGACCAGAGTTTAGTTTCGGCTACTACGATGTACCCACAACTATAAAGAACAATAGGCGTTTCTCAATGGCGAAAGCCTATCTGCAACCGATTGCAAACCGACCCAACTTCTGCCTGAGAACTAAGACAAGAGTTCAGCGTATTGTGATCGACAAGACTACAATGACAGCCACTGGGGTGGAAGTGCGAAGACCTGATGGTACCACAGAGGTAATAACTGCAAACAAGGAAGTGATCATCTCCGCGGGAGCAATCAATTCACCAAAGTTACTCATGCTTAGCGGAATTGGTGATCAACAAGCTTTAGTCCCACTTGGGATAGATCCAATTAAAAATCTACCACCAGTGGGCAATAACCTAAGAGATCACGTGGTTGTCCCTCTTTTCGTTAAAATTTCTGATATCCCTATGCTGGATTTCAATCTCATGAAACAAGCCTATTGCACTACTGGAGCTTTGATGAATAACATTCAGATGGCAAACTTCCTCGGGTTTTTCAACACCTTGGATCCAAATGCAAAGCAACCTAACTTGGAATTCATACACTTTGAATTTCTACTAAACGACCCGACGTATCTACCAGAATATATAAGACAGTTTAATATCAAACCGGAGATTGGGGATCAATTGATTAATATTAATAAACAATCGGCTATTCTTCTCATATTAGTGGAAATTCTGCATCCGCTATCTTTTGGTAACCTCACGCTAGTCGATAATAATATTGACACACCACCGCACATTGAAGCAGGATACTTCACAGCGGAGGAAGACATGAATGTGGTTCGAGCGGCCGCAAATAACTTTGTCAAACCATTGATTGCCCCCCTGGAAATAGTCCAATTGGACCTGCCACTTTGTGATGTATACCCCTTCGCTTCAGACGACTACTGGCCATGCTACACCAAGATGCTGGCGGGCACCATCTATCATCCGACAGGTACTTGCCGAATGGGCCAAACCCAGGCAGATTCGGTCATTGACAGTCATAACAGAGTATGGGACGTGAATCATTTAAGAGTGATTGATTCCAGCATCTTTCCGGAGCAAATTAGTGGGCATCTTAATATCCCCACAGCGGTAGCCGCCGAACGTGGCGCTGATTTCGTTAAAGCTGATAATGGTATTCCAATTTAAGTTTAACATAACGTTTAAGTTTTGTTTTGAAGCATATACATATTAATATGCTTTCCTTAAGTTTGTTAAGTAGTTTTTTTAAGTCATGCAGGTTTGAAATAAAAGATCAATAAGAAAAACTATTGGCATACAGAACGACTGGAGTTATAAATGAAGACACAGATAGGAGTATAATACGGATTTTGATAATAGACCACAAAAGACTATGGAACTCCAATAATACTCCAGTAATATTAGATCATTCCCCATTCATATCAAAAATAGTCTCAACCTTGAATAAACTGGGTGTGCGTGATTTATCAATGTTTTGTTTTTTAAATGAGCCATTTATATATTTCTCAGGAATAAATACTATACATAAATACCGTACTTTTCCCGAAGTTTTTTCATTCAGTCGTCTAGATTCTAGAACAATGAAGAGCGAAGTGTGCTTCTTTGTGCATCTGGCACTCAGCTATAATTTCATAGTATCTTCGAGTGACATATTAAATAACTATTGCACCCCAATCACAGGGTACCCAAAGTGCAACATCGAATCTGACAGCTATGACATCATAATAGTTGGTGCTGGCACTGCAGGAAGTGTGTTGGCAAATCGTCTATCCGAGGTCAACGATTGGAGTGTTCTTCTGATAGAAGACGGTGACTATCCAACTTTGGAAAGCGACGTTCCCCTCGGCTTCCTCTTCTTGCAACAAACCCCCGAAGATTGGTCATTCGAGGCTTATGAAGACGGGTATTTTCTGGGCTTAAATGACGAGACGAATTTCTGGCCACAAGGCCGTGCGGTTGGCGGGTGTAGCACAATAAATGCAATGATTGTGGCACCAGGATGGCCACACGATTATGACGACTGGGCAGACCGCGTCGGAGACGACAGCTGGAACTGGGCGAACTTGGAGCTGTACCGTACAAAGATGTATGGTAATGTAGAAACGTCACCAAACGCAAACACAGCATTTGCGCGAAAATATCTTGGCAAAAAAGCATTGCTAAAAGGTATTCCGGTCAATGGCCCAGAGTTTGGTTTCGGGTACTATGATGTACCCATTACCATAAAAGACAATAGGCGTTTCTCCATGGCAAAAGCTTATCTAAAACCCATAGCGAACCGACCCAACTTCTGTCTAAGAACGAAAACAATAGTAAAGCGTGTTGTGATCGACAAGGCAACAATGATAGCAACTGGGGTAGAAGTGCGAAGACCTGATGGTACCACAGAGATAATAACTGCAAACAAGGAAGTGATCCTCTCCGCGGGAGCAATTAATTCCCCAAAGTTACTGATGCTTAGCGGAATTGGTGATCAACAAACTTTAGTCCCACTTGGGATAGATCCAATTAAAGATCTACCACCAGTGGGCAATAACCTAAGAGATCACGTAATTGTCCCTCTTTTCGTTCAAATGATTGACATTCCCATGCTGGACATGAACACATTGAAACGAATCTATTGCACTACTGGTGCATTGCTCAATAACATTCAGATGGCAAATTTCCTAGGTTTTTTCAACACCATAGACCCGTACGCAAAGCAACCTAACGTGGAATTCATCCACTTTGAATTCCTACCGAATGACCCCACGTTTCTACCAGAATATTTAAAACAGTTTAACATCAAACCGGAGATTGGGGATCAATTAATCAAATTAAATAAATGGTCGGCGATTCTTCTCATATTAGTGGATATTCTACATCCGCTATCCTATGGTAGCGTGACGCTAGTCGATAACAATATTGACACGCCACCGTACATTGAAGCAGGGTACTTCACAGCGGAGGAAGACATGGATGTGGTTCGAGATGCCGCAAATGACTTAGTTAAACCATTGATTGCCCCCCTAAAAATAGTCCATTTGGACCTACCAGCTTGTGACGTCCACCCTTTCGCTTTACACGACTACTGGTCATGCTACACCAAAATGCTGGCGGGCACAATCTATCATCCGACAGGTACTTGCCGAATGGGCCAAACGCAGGCAGATTCGGTCATTGACAGTCATAACAGAGTATGGGACGTGAATCACTTAAGAGTGATTGATTCCAGCATCTTTCCGGAGCAAATCAGTGGGCATCTTAATATCCCCACAGCGATAGGCGCCGAACGTGGCGCTGATTTCGTTAAGGCTGATAATGGCATTCCGATTTAGGTTCAAGAACACGTTTGAATTTTTGTATTTCCAAGCACAAAACATGAGTTATTTAAGTAAAATAGTTTAGTCGCACGGAGTGAGTAATAAAAGCGCAAGTAATATTTAAGAAAACGAATTAGTACTTTACGCTATATACTCTACTAATAGCAACCAGTAATGGAGAATTGCACAGGTCGGATAGTTTACGTGCGATTAGATCTGACGTGTTTGCCAACTTGCAAACCAGGTTAATAATCCAGCCAAATGCGCAATTGTTCAATGATAATGAGCCAATTAAGTTTTTATCTGACGGATAAATTATTAATTCATAATTTATTTTTTTCCGTAATAAGGCAATAATTCATTTCAACAGCCATTTATGGCTAAAGTTGTTCTTAATTATGTATGAGTGACAGCCACATAAATTTCACGTTTTCAGCACATCTCAAAGAATAGAACATCATTAGAAAGGCAAACATTAACAATTTATCTATTTGTCAAGAAGAATATGATTAAAAACAAAGAATTGAATAGCTGAAGCTGAAAATTGCAAAACTAAATGTTTATTAATCGATCTTTCACCACATACTTATAATATTGTATTAATTAACTATAATTGCAGTAAAAGTGAAACTTAAATGTTAATACTTTAGATTATTTTGCCCCGTATTGTATTATTTATTCATTGGTCTGAAGTCGTATATCTTAATCAACTTTACGCAATATTATATTAGTTAATTGTTAAGTGATGTCTCAATAAGAACAAATAAATGTTTATTGTAAAACTTTAAGAATAACGCTTACGGACTTAGTCTTCAGCTTACAACAATGATAATACGCGTAAGAATAATAAAAAGAAAAGTGCAATAAAAGTAGTATACACTTTTGTTACTGGTGAAGTGATGATGAAATCAACAAGATGTAATTTATGAGATGAGAAATTATGAGAAAAAGTAAGCATTGAATAAAATAAATTGAATACAATTTAAGTTCAAAGCCAAAAAGAATAACACAAAAGAGGAAATTGCTTTAGATTTTTGTGAATTATGCAACAGTTGTTATTAGGAACAAGTACATTGAATTTGATGAAATTGAACTTTATGAAATGCAAATAATTTCGGTAGTTTTTAATAACATTTCGAGGACGTTCATGTTTGGTAATAGAGTAATGATAATCTTTTATAATAATACTATGTGATTAACTTTTTATGACTTGTATGAGCTCTTCGTAGACGCAAGCAAGGAAATAAATACATAGGTAAAAGTACGTACCCAGCCTACTATTTCAACGGATAGACATTTTTTTTACTTTCTACTCCTCTCTTACTTCACCAAATTCTTTCTATTGAGGCGGCAAATATATCTAATCTACATTCATAGGTGTAAGTGTAACAGCATATTTCACAATGCGCAGTGAAAACCGAGCCTAGAAAAACAACTTCATGTCGACAGACAATCCCCACGTTAATACAAAAAAGTATTAAAAAAACTGACAAGTCAGAAAAGAAAATGTTTTTAATTTAATTATAGAAGACACATCAACACATAATTTATTCAATTTAAAAGAATTTCTTCTTCTTTCACTTTCAATTTTACTCTTGACTCAGCATGTCAGCATAAAAGCATTCAATAAAACGTCAAAGTAATTCGCGTAAAATTATTAAATAAAAATAATAAGTGTCTATCTTGATGTAGGCTCTCACTAACTATTATTTCAATAAAGAAACTGGTTGTAATATAAAAATACAAGATTATCTTTCTTGTGGTATGAATATTTGTCTATGAAAATAAAAAACAAATTCAAAAAATGTTAGGTACTTTCTTCACATGCATGTTTTTATTCTTTGCTGTTACTCATTCTCTGGGACAAATACAAGTTTTGAAATAAAAATTTCCAGATGAAATGATAGTTAAGCTAACATATTAAGGACAATAATAAGTCTTACATCAATACCTAAATACATACATAGTAATTAAACCATTTGTACATTTAGTTGCAAAGTTGCACATCCAATTAAAAATCAATCAACGACCACTTTTACCTCGCCGAAAGACATCAATCACCACTAATCGATTACCATAATAATTAATTATGTTATAGCTGGTAATTGATAAATGTAATGTTTAAATAATTGGCAATTAAGATACAAATTAATTACGCATGTGCGTAAAAAATATACACACTTATGAAAATATCTCAATATTGACATAAAGTATTTTTAGCATGTTTTTGTTTTTGTTTTTGTTTGAAGAATTGGCATAACTTTAATTATAATTATAATATTTAATAAATTCATATTTAATACAGTGCTTAGCAATAATTAGAATTGATAATTTCAAAACAAATGTAATAAAATTCCATTCAAAACTAAACCGGAATTTGTTAATAAGAGAATAAGTGAAGCGCAATTTCACGGTCATTACTAAATTGTAGAAATTAAGCGAAATTAAACAATAATAGTTTTGGAAGTGGGTGGCATGGCCTACGTGACCATTAACACATTGATTCAATTTCTTGTTGTGCTGGTTGTTAAGCTTCCTTCGCGCACAAGAATTAAAAGTGAAAGAACTCCAACAATAAGATCTTAACAAACATCCTTATATATGCTCTAATAATACCCCACCACCTTGGAAAATTCCAAGTTTTTCATATCATTGACTTAAGTCACTAAAAAACGTATGAATAATCCTTAAGGAAATACTGAAATACATCTGGTATTCAGTCACCAGACAGACAGGTGTCTTCATTGTACATATTGTCCAGTGCTGTAGGTAATGTTAAATACATGCGGAATATTTGACCAGTAATCGGCGATCGGAGAAGCACTTTCACTCAATTGCTAACCTGACTGAGCGCAGACCGTAAAGGCAAGGACATGCCATGCCGCAGCACCCAGAAAATGCCATCGCCTTAACGCCAGCCACTACACAATCACAAACTTTTCTAAACTACGCGCAATACCGACTTGTGGCTTATTCAATAAATACAGAAAGCAGTGAAATCGTGACTTTAAACTTTACTTAAGACAGGCGATGGAAGGAGTACGTACGCCTGAAACGTATGAGAAAAAGAAAGAGAAATGTGCAAACCAAGTAGGTGCTGGCGAAGCAAAGCAACTGTTGCCTTGCTGAATACCCAACAGTTCTCCAGTTTTGCACGTTATTTCAGTCCGGTCATCTCTGCCGTCAAGAAGTACGATAATACAATTCGCGAAAGGAGACTTACTCACAATTTTGTTTCATTCTGTGTGTCATTATAAGAAGCTTCAGTGCTCTAAAAGAAACTGGTTGTTAATCAGAAACATTTGTGTGAAATGTGAAACTTTCTGAAAGAGTTCATACGAAAACGAAGGGAAAAAGGATTTAAAAACCCATAGATTGATAAGTAAGTTAAGACTTCTTCGAAACTTTCCAAACTTCCTTGAGAAAAACAAGCAAGCACACGATGAAGACATCGTTTTGTAGAATTAGTTTCTTCCTGATTGCAACTTCCTACCAATTCTTTACTTACATTATTTAACAATAGTGATTAATTTTCATATTGTTCATTTCCATGATGATCACTAATTGTAGTAATTACGAATATCTTAAACTTTATTTGATTAAGTAACCGGTGCGATGCGTTGTGCGTTGGTTTCTTTACTTTAAGTGAAAATACGAGTACAATACCATTGATGACAAGACAAGTACGAGTAAGTGATCTTAAAATCCATTTGAAACGAAATGCTTTGACGCTGTCGGTGTAAAATGTCAACAACGCACCCACATTGTTTACTACTGTCTTCCTGCGCTAATCAGTTGCAAGACTGCTCAAAATTATCAAAGTTGAAGTTCAATGCAACTAAAAAATATTCCAATCAAACAATAAGAACGAGGGCCAGTCGAGTATGAAACCCAGTTTTTTTTTGTTAAAATTTACCACACACAATGGACTAAATAAACGCCAATCAAGATCCTATTCGGTCTGCACTTGATGTGGTTGAGTCAGAAAGAGAAATTTTGTTTTCCTAATTGCTTGGCAAATATAAAATAATAACAACTATTCTACCTACGCCTCGACAAATAGTCGTTGATGGCTGCCAATCATTTAATTTAATTTCATTTAAGTTGTCAATTAATCCTCTCAAGTGTTCCACGCACCGAAGAAGCAATTTCTTCTTCGTAAGTAATTGTTGAAATTATAAAAACTTTCTTGCTTCTTAAGTCGATCAAAAGAAGCTTAGGCGATCGATCGATTATATGACTCTAAATCTCACTAATGTTCGATGACCATTTGAAAGAAAGTTTGAAAGACAGACACGTGTTCTCCGATTTGAATACAAATTCAAATTCCTTAGGAAATATCACAATCGTCAAAAAATTGTATAATTCATGAAGCGGTGCTTTTTTTCTTTCTTTGTTAACTGGCCGTTTGACCGACTGACTATGCTGAAATCAGTTTACAAGGAAAAAGTTTGTCTGCTAAGCTAGATTTATTACAGTTTCCTGCATGTAATTATGCTACATTTTACTTGTACTTTCATTGTCTTAACTGACAGCTTAAGGCCAATTATTTCAAGTACTGGACCTGAAAGACTAAACAAGAAGCAAGAAAAGAAGTAAGCAAGTCTTCGCCTCATAAAGCTTAATTAATTAATAATTCGAAAGTAAAGTAAGTTCGTGTTTTAATTCAAATTAATTTACTGTGATTAAAGCTATTAATTAAGACAGGAAAAAACATCAAACTCTCAAAAACGCAATCTAATATATGATTTCAATTAAAGGCCGTTTGACAATTATTACGTAATTATCAAAAAATCCAAAAAGAACTTCAAAACCACTTTAAATCCCACACAGTTTTTTAAATACCAGAAAATAATCGACAACAAGTGGTTATTGCCAAATTGCATTTGCAAAATATCTCGGTCAGTCAAGTGAAGTGTAGTACGTTTTAATTATCGAATCATTACGTAATTGCTCGCTTGGTAGTTGTACAATAATTATGCGTTTGTGGATATTGATTTGCATGCTCACGCGTACACGCCTTGCAAATGCATTTTCTTATTACTTTGTTATTACTTCGTACAAACTCAATTAACATATTTTTGCAACTAATTCAAGTCCATTCTCTATGAATGTCTATCAAACTTTCATCTTTCTTCTGAATTGTGACTATTTATATACAAACTTAAAAGTTATGTTGCAAAATTTAAGAGGAAACACTAATAGAGCACCGCAAAAAGATGAAAGCTAATGCCAAAGCTTAACAAATGGCAAAGGCAATAAATTTACATTCAATAGCATCTTCATCATTATGTTCGTTCTTTTATGTCTCCTCTTGCAAGATGACAAACGAACCGAAGCGTCTGACAAAATTTACATTGCAAAATAACGCATCCTGCGGCAAGGCACGTACTCGTACGTACAATACACGTACTTTTTGTAAAAAATTCCTAAACAAAACTACGATCTACGGTGAAAGTAGTTGATGCATTTGGATTTTACGACAGACACAGCCTCTCTGTTACCAAATACTGATAGATAGCTAGCTACTCATTAAAATCTACATAAATTATAATTTGCGCTATTGATTTCTTTTTCTAGAGACTTCAAACTTGCGAGTCTCAACAGAGGAGAAGAATAAGACTGTGGACCATAAGAAGAAAAGCCAGACGGTTTTGCATCAGTTTATGCAATGACACTCAAATTGCAAGTGCATTATCGACGCAATAAATTGCCAACTGCAGCAATACGTTAGTGTTTGCATCCTATCACATCACATCTCATAAGCATGTGCACTCAAGTGATCACGATTACGTCTACGTGCAATCTAAGTGACTTTCTAACATTAGTCTCAACTTTCCACCAAGAAAACTACTAGTAGCAAAAGAAGTAACGCAAATCCACAAAAGTATTGCATTTCCA
>NBZA01003264.1:0-16749 GCA_003054995.1 Aleochara bilineata
AGAAGAAGAAAAAAACCACAAAGAAGCCAGAGCAAGGAGCAAAGCGCAGTGATAGTGACGCGATTTCTTCTCCCTGAGAGCTTTGAATTGCTGCGGCTTGCCCTGCCTTAGCTGGTTTGCGAATACAATCCGCAAATATGTGCAGGAGTGCACTGTCGAATGAATAATATATTCAAAATTTATTTCCGGCGCGAGCTCTGAATTGAAATTAGCGAATTATACCACAGCCACTGAGGCTTCTGCTGCTGCTAAACTTAAAAAACTTTACTTCCGGTCTCACTGGAAATAAATTAAGTGACAAGATGCATTATTAATTAATCAATAAGTATTGTCAAATCGAAATTTTGATTGAGTCATACAAACTTCTCTGTTGGTTTGTTATTTCAGTTTCAGTCTGATGAGTTAAGTTGATGATGAGTGAATGCAGTTAAGTAACAGCTTATGTCTCTGATGTCTTATTTATGCTCGCGTCGCATAAATAAACATTTCATAAATGCGTTTACGTTTACAAATACGCTTGCTTATCAAGATCATTCCAAGTCCAAGACCAAGACTAAGACCGGTCATCTCTCAGCTCCTCCTTAATCCTTACTTAATCGATTATCTTATTGACTTATTAGCTAACAGTCAAGACGCAGGTATCTGGTATGGTAATACAATCGTTGCACACGAGGACCAGGATCACATTATCTTAATCTTAATCTTAATTAATGTTAATGCGCCCATTCCAGTATTCCGTATTCATATCTAATTTAACTTACATACGTCGTCATTAAATTAACAAATTAATTAACCATTAGCGACTACCGAATACGTACTGAATAATGCATATTATGGATTCAAATCACCCAAGACGTGTGTACCTACGTGTGTATGTCTTAATATAATTTTGCATAATCGAAGTCTAATACGAAGAAAACACAAGAAAGAACCAAGAAAATATATGCATGAGTCTGAAACTTGTAATATACCACGAGGAGCAGGAATCTGCTATCAGCATCTTATACATATTTGCTTCTTCATCTTCATTTTCAAGGCGCTTGCTTGCTTCATGTCTTATTATAAAAAGCGAAAAACCCAAACCAAGGGGAGGTGAAGTGAAGTATATAGAGTGGAGTGGAGTGGTGCTGATCATAATATTATAATGCAGATTTAAAAACGCCTTTGAATTTAAATATTTCACCCCTCATGTGATGAGATGAGCTGCAACCTGATGAAATCGAATAATTTCAAAACTTTTAAGATTTGTTTTAAGAAGCAAGAAGAAAACAGTAGGTAAATAATTTGAAATTAATGATGACTTTGTTCAAGCTGAAGCTGCAGCTAAAGTTTGAGCTTGAACACGTTTACTCTCGGTTCAAATTTTATCTCATGATAAATTATACGAAGCCAAAGCCGTCCGTAGTCGGCATTAAACAAACATGAGTTGTAGGCAAGTTGTAGATATAATATGATAGAAGAACTTCACCGTGAAGCTGAAGTTCGTTTATAACGCGTGCACGTCGCACGCAATGCGCTAAACGCTAATTTCCCGCACGCGACCCTCACGCACTCCACTCAACTCATTCACTCACAGGCATAATTAGTGCTTAATGAGCGTATCGCTATCGCAAGCGCGTATCCCGCCCTCGCATTGTTCGTTTACAAGCCCAAGCTCTAACCTGAATTCAGAAAGCAGAAGCTAAACACTCAGTGACGCCTTTAATTAACGTATCAATTATTAATTTAACAGCTAGTTAGTTAAGTTATTACACAACTAATTGATTGAATTTCAATTCGATTCAATGGAATATCGCTTGAGTCAAGTATAATGCTACACAAATATAAGAATGAATGCAAATCAATCACCTATCGCCTCCGATAAAGTCTCATTCAATTCTCCACGCGTCAATTCACAGATCAGATGAAGATCACTTGTTGTTTGCTGTGTGTATCGCCGCTTTGCATTCATTCATTCACGCATTCTTCCTCTTCTTCAATTGCTCTAAAGATGCAGACACAAAAGACGCCAAAAGGCATTTTATTAAATGCGCTTCAGTGAAAGTGAAGAAGCTTCTGCCGCTGCTTCTTTTTAGGACTATTGTGTGACTGGATATTTCTTATCGCAAATGCACATCCCCCAAGATTGGCACCAATTTCCGCAAAGCAAAAGACCCAAAAGCACGAAAGGAAGAGAAAATGCAGATTCTTAAAGCCTTAGAGAAAAATTTAAAGATATGTTCTTATGTACATATGTAAAATGGGAAACACGCGTGCAACTAATTAATAATTTTGTCGCAAATTCCAGCAGGAGCAAGGCGCAAGCGCATTAATTTCACGCCTGCAACAGTATTTATCATATTATATTATATTATTTTATGGTGCACGGAACACTTCTAGCACTAGTATGTACTAACTTTGTGGGAATATGTACATACTCGTATCATATCTCTCGGCGTGAATTTATGAACTTTGCTCTTTCTTACGCCCGCAAAGTAAAGCAATGCAAAGCAAGGAAAATAAGCAACCATCCAACCAACCAACCAAGTAACCAACCGACAGACTAATTGAATTTATTTTTTCGCTTTGTACCGCGGACGCCCGCCGAACGGGAAAAATCCCACAGCGCAAAGTACTTAGCGCTGCACTTGCTGAGTGATCGACTAAGACGGTCACGCATGATCGCTGCCGCGCCGCAACTTATTACAAACTCTTACTCACTCACTGCATTCCTGCCTCTTCTCCTTCACCTCACGACACTTCTCGTCTCTTCCTGCCGTAAAACATCGCCTACACCAGCGGCTATTAAAAAATTAATTGACAATTCATACAAATCGATAATTAATTGACAATTAATCATAGATGGACAAAACCTATAATACGCGATTAGATTCTGATTGATGCGCTGTGTGTGTGGTCGAAGGATGAAAGAATAACCGAATGACATTCAATTTTCAATCATCGCGCATTATCACCGATCGGATTTGCATTAAGAATGGATGTTATGGCGTGAAGAAGCCACAAGACGTCGCGTCTCGTTGCGTCGTCGTAAGCCCACGGAGATAAATCTCAGGTAGCTGACAAAACACGTCATATAAGTCAAATATTTCATTCACGATGAGACGATGATACGATGAGAAGATACACTGCACTGCATTGACTTAACAAGAATAAGAATGAGAAAAGGTATAAGAATCGACGAAGAACGAGCAAAAGAAGTGAAGAAGCTGGGTGAAGATGAACAAATTTATATTAAGTTTTTTCTTTCCTCTCTTCGATCGGGTGTTGTGTTGTGTTAGTTAAGTAAGTCTTTGGTGATTTAATAGGAGGAAGCTGGCTGGCTGGCTGGCTGGTAGCTGTTTGGGCAATCAATTCGAGTAGATGAGCTGCCTTGTCTTGATGCTCCTTGAGGGGTTGATTGATCCCAAACTCAATGCATATTAATCAGACGACAACACCGCATACAGCACTCTGACTGCAGGGCAGAGGAAGGAAGCACGTTATAAATACTCAAGTCGAGCCAAGCCAAGGCGCCTGCTTCTTCTGCTTCTTCTTGTTAATTTATGCACGCGCCGATAATTCCAAAAGCTGCGATGAAAGCGAGAGTCGGTCTTGTTTTCACAACGCGCGATATAATTCTAATCAAGTTTGACTTAATTAATCTCCGAAGACAAAAATCCTAAGAGAAGGAAATACATTTTAAGGCAGTGGTTTTTTTCTACGCAGGGGCTGCGGCCTGTAGCTCTATCATAAATGTTGACCTTTTTTTATGAAAATTAGGAAATTTTCAAACATCGATAACTTAGCTTAAAATTGGGGCAAATTATTAGTTCAACCACTTATTTTGTGTAAAATTTAATTCGGAATCCAATGAGCTTTAAGTGAATCTTTTATCTTTTACGGTTCAAGAGATATTTGACATCAAACACATGCAAAAATTTTCTACCAAAAATAGCAAATCGCCAATTTTTCATAACTCCGCTTATAATTATGATAAGTTAATGGTTTCACCACTTATTTTGTGTAAAATTTCATTTAAAATCGAATGGTGTTAAAACGGAATTGCTATCTTACATAGGTCAAGAGATATTTGCACATTTATGAAAATTCATTGAAATTTGGCAAAAACCTCATATTACAAAAAAATTTGTCTAGTATTCTAATGAATTTGGTACCATGAGAAAGTACAAACCATGCAGATTACAACAGTGAAAACAGTTTTAAAATATTCGCAATAGAACGCAAGATATTCGACTTCAAAATTTCCAAAAGCCCTGCAAAGGGCCGCAACCGGCCCGCGGGCCTCGAGTTGGCCATCCCTGGTTTAAGGGAACAAGTTATATATAGTCAAGTGTCTTTTGTCCACCACGAAGAAAAGGGTTAAGTTTACTTAAGTTGACTTGAATGACACTGGCTTGGCTGAGTGAGTGAATGAAGACCAGCAACCGGCGAAATCTCAACAGTTACACAAGATTTCAATTAAAACGACACGCTTAGTAATGAGGTTACAGATTTATAGCTGCTTCTGATTAAAACACTGTCTCGTCCCGTTCAGTTCAGTTCAGTTCGTATCAAAAGCAGTTCGTTCGTCTTCGAGCATCACTTTGAGCAAATAAAATAATAAAATTTTCACTTACGCTTTGACTCATGCGGCAGAGACGAGACGCGTGGGCATTCGACAAACACATTTCGACGTTTTCATCAAACAAACCTTTTAGTCTCTTAATTAAACTCTGTGTCTGCCTTGGGTAGGTAGACGAGCAGGAATCACAGTCACGCGACGCAAACCGCACCAATGCAAATCTATGTAAAAGAGAACAAAATTTAAGACTTGCAGAATTTAAAAAATAAATGAAAAACTAACGAGTGAACAGAAGAAAATTATCTATAATTTGAGGACAATTGGGAACAATACTTTCATTCTTCTTCGATTTGTTCGTTTTGTTTTCTTTTCTTTGGTTGTGTTTTATGATTTGATTTTTCCATTTGCTTGGCTTGACTTGTCTTTCTTGTCTTCGAATCAGATAATAATCCAGCGGAGCGCGACCAAGAAAGGCACAGAAAGGAAATTATCGTCGCATAATCATAACCCAACACTCTTATATGTACGTCCCAACAATATCAAGCGCAGTCAGCATTGAACATTGCATTGCATTGATATCTCTCAACCACCGCACTGCAGCAAGCAAAGCTACAATTTTCGTATAATGCAATACTGATTCCATTCCTTTGATTCTTGGCGCAGACAATACAATGCACCAGCCAACAACGCCACAATTCGATTCGAAATCTTCTCTTCCCTCAAACATTATCATTTGCTTCCTTCGCGTTCGCTGTCGGTCTGTTGACGGTTGTATTGTTTTCAGCGGCGATGGCGGCAAACAACATAAGAAACTCTTGCGAAAAAGTGTTCTTCTTCTAATTACGCTTTAAAACATAAACACTAAGTAGATACTAGTAGACCTACTAGTATGTAGAAGCACTTAAGATGCTCCTTCTTCAGGTGTAAGTAAATTCGTGTTTAATAAATACATAAGAGCACGCCAGTAAATCTGACAAGTGTGACACACATTTACTGGCGCCTGACACGCCGCCGACTTCCAGGCTTTGCCGTGCGCGCGCTGCGCTGGGAAATTCGCGGCCGGGGCGCTAAAAGCGGGTGTCGCTTTCCGCGATAGCGCCTGACGGATGAGCACGCAACCGATAAGCACTTTGCTCGCTTCGCATCGCAATAAAACAAGACAACAACAAGTAGCAGACAAACAAGAGATGCCGACTAATGGCCAATTACAAATCTTCGGCTACCGATCTGGTTGGTTGGTGTCTTGTCTTGTCGTGTCTTGTGTATCTTGCGCCTTTAAAATGTATTGCGTCTGGTCTGCACTGCACTGCACTGCACCGTCTTGCTCTTGTCTTGAGATGATGACAAAGCGTTTCTGATGCAATTAAGTCGATTTTTTCCATGGACTGAGGGACACAATAGAAGTTGAAAGGCGCAACGAGCAAGCCAAGACGACGATGTTAGATGAAGAAGCTGTATTATTCGGCTGAGCTGTGCTGCTGTGCTCTGCTCTGCTTTACATACTCGTTTGAAAGGTCCTCACTGAGACTGACTTGGCTTGACTGGCTTTCAATACACTCACTTACGTGCTCCCGAGGCGCGCAATGAAGGGCGTGAATGCGTCCGCGTCGAAGCATCACCTTCTTTGTGCGAAGAAAGCATTTCACTTCATCAATAGAAGCGTTGCAATGCATATTTCCTCCGACCGTTCCAATCATTTATTCCACATTCGCATTCGCATTCGAATTCGAATTCACATTCAACTATTTATTGCCAGACATATTTTAACGTTGGCAAAACGTACGACTGCCTCTTGCACCCAAGACGTTGATAAACTTACTTGTACACGACTAAGAATTCGGGTTTAACATCAAACGTTTAAATAATTACAAGAAGCGAAGAACGAACACGAATTAAGAATGAAACAAGAAGAAGAAATTGACTTGAATTGAATGGAATTCCAATCATTGTCTTATTGTTTTTGTCAATTTTTGATTTTGACCATCACTTTCAATACGTTTTATGACGTTTTGTTTTACGACAATCACAACAAGCAAGAAACTGTCCCATATTAAACAATGTAAAGCAATGTTTTTGTTGTTGTTGATTATTTCACCTCATATTGTTCAATGTTGCAACGATGACGACGCAAACTGTTGCAATGTAAATGAAAGTTTTTACTTGCATATATTCCTACACGTGCTGCATTGGTCAATTGCAAGGCGCAAGCGCACTTTACTTATATAATTTTTATACATTTATCTGTAGATGATATCAAATACATACGACTACGAATGTGATGATGAAATAAAATATGACAACACACCACACCACAACACAACAAGTATACTTATTTATTTATGCTAAACTGTGTCAGTCAGATGCGCCAAGGATGATAAGCCAACGCGACAACCTTCTTAAGCTCACTTACTAAACACTCATTGTCGAACTAGAACTAGAAGTAACTAAAGTAACTACATATATAACTTACTTAAGTAACTTTTTTGCAATTATAAACTTTTTTGCTATTGCCATAAATTAGGAACGATTTTTACAACTTTGTTTATTACGTATTTATGTTATTTTTGTTATGTCCTGAGACGTATAATTTGAATTTATTTTACGCAACAGAAGAGCCGGCTGGCTGGGATTCACTCTTCAGTTTTATGTTCCAAGTTTTCATAATATCGCAATATTACAATAATAACGGTGAACATTGCGAGCACGTTCTACTCCTGCCGCTGCCGCTGCTGCTGCCCCTTCAACCAACCTCCAACATACATATTATACATACAGGAACAAATAGAACAGCTGGCTATGATTGCTTGCGAGATGGAAATGATGATGGGCCAAACACGTCGATGATGCGATGCGATGCGTCTTCAATCCTTAGCACCGCACCGCGTAGTGTACTAAACTTTACCGACACGACTTTCGCCGTTTGTGCATTGCATTTTTATCACATGGGGTGGCTGTAAAACCTGAAGACGACCAAGACGAAACGAACGCCGCGTACATATTATAATAAAAGCTAATATTCGCTGAAAAACACGCTCAGGCTTAGCTTGCAAGCTTGTAAACTAAACGCGTACATACAACTCTACTTTGTAATAATTCACCACGAACACACGTTGGTTGCTACGACCGTATCTACAACGTTTCTTATACTTTGCTTATACGTTTCTTCTGCTTCTTAATACCTACTGATACGGGTCTGGAATGATAGCCGAAAATACAAAGTACAGTGCGACAGGACAGGACAGGATAGGACAGAACAGGACACAACCAACATGGTCCTGGAGCAATAGGGATGTCATGTATCAGGCATAAAGCAAACACAAGCTCAAGCGCAAGCACCGAAAGTGTAACATGTGCTCTCAAGTGGTGCTCGTCGTAAAGTTGTCAAGGCAAGGCAATGGGCATGTGGTGGTAACGGCTCTTACATGCGACGCATTCGAATCAACCGCCAGCCAGGACGGAGGATGTGTACGCTTGCTTGTAATGACAATGTGATGAGGATTCCAATTGGAAATTCTGATTCCCACTTGAATTCTGATCTGCGAGCCAAGGAACGTGGAAGAACGTGAAACTTTGGCCAAATTTGCCAACTTTGTGCTCGATATTCAATGAGAAATGAATTCGCAATTAACTTTAACGTTTCAAATTCAAACACAAGTCAGTTGTACAAGTACTACTTACATACATGCATAGGTACACTGATCGCAATGAATCGCGAGCACAAAACAACAAACACTTGCATTGCCTTGCCTTGCCTTGGCGTGGCTTCTTTAAATATCGAAAAACTTGTCCTTAACGCGTCTTGTAAAAAACTAGCCTTCCTTCTCAATACTTATTCCCATTCTCATTCTCATTCTTGGACTTCTTTCTCGTGGACCAGCGCAGGCACATATAGCATAAGTACGTACGTACGTATATAATGAAAAACGACTCAGTTTGTTTACGTTTACGTTTAAGTTGACTTAAGTTGAGCGTAAGTTAAATTAGATTAAAATTTATATGTATAAAGACATCTTCTTCGCTTGCGCTTGTGCTTGCGTATGTGACAAATACAACTCCCCGTTGAGTTCGGTGTCACACCACGAGCATCGGACAAATCGTCGACGAATTCAATTCCCAGCACTACTCTTGGGCTTGCGCATGGGCATGCGTACGTTACTTGGGATTATTAATGATGATTATTAATCATTTCGAGCTGGCGGCAGTGAGCCAACACATAAATAAACACATAAACAGATAAATTAGCCCAAGGGGGCGCTTGCGCTCGCACTTGCGATTACGTGTTTGTCACCTCGAAGAAGTTGTAACTTAAGATTTAAAAATTATCCTTAGACTTGACTCTTTCTCAGCTGCGCTTGCGCCTGCGCATGCGCAACATCTTACGAGATGAGAGGAGAGTTCAAGTTCATGTTCATGTTCGTTCGTCTTGTCTTGTCTTCTTGTGTACACACAGATTTATGAATTTCTTAAATTATGTTTTTCTTTTTCTTTTTCAAGAAGTAACCATCAACTAAACTAATGACTTTCTTTCAATTGTTGTTACAGATACCGTGAAGACGCCCTCTGTTGGAGTGATAGGTAAAAAACTACAAACTATTAACAATTATTGATAAGATTAGACAATAAGACGAAATACAAAAAAATGCACAATACTTATCGAACGAATGAGTGAATGAATGAATGATAAGCAAAAGAGAGTTAAAAATCAATGTTATTTCTGAAAACCAATTAGACCATAATTGGCAGTGGCAGTGCAGTGGTGGATTGTTGAAGGCTGTGCAGACTTAAGCTTGAACTTGGGCATATATGGACATGTATTTGTTTTGAGAAACGATTGAGCCGCGTCCGCGGCCGCTGCCGACCATCCGACCGACCCATCGATCCGATCGATCGATATGAATGTGCTGAAGAGATAGATGGCAAAGAAGAGCGCAAGCGCAGACCTAACGGCCACCTCGCAGCAAGACTGCTACTTCAGAAGATACTGGAGATACCGATCGGGCGCGCGTCAGCGTCAGGTGCGGGCACGCGAGCAATACAATGACTTTCCAACTCATCGCCTTGTCACTCACCACAGCCAGCCAGCCAGCCAGTCACATGCATAAGCAAACAAACACGCCATAGTGTGTGCGCTATGTCCACTCAACAATGTTATCTGTACACTACCTCAAAGTCAGCGTCAGCGCAAGGCATAACACCTAGTCAGTTCGTAAGTAATGGGCGTAGGTACTGAATAATGCATCACCTGAAAGTCATCACCGTGAATGAACAAACAAACACACAGCAAGATACACTACTGTACTGGGTTCTTTGCATCAAACCGCCTGTGCTTGCGCTTGTGCTTGATGATCGCTCCCGAAAGAACTAGTCTTAGCTTGGTCTTCAAGTTAAACGTTAACTTACAGAAAAACGCATGATGATGCCGGCACGCGATTCGAAAATCGTCACCGACTTTTTGTGCCGCGTCTGCTTTCTGTGCAGCTATCGCATGCCATTGATACGATAGCTCAGAGTCAGAGTCAGACGCTCAGCTCAGCTCCTTCACATACGCGAAAGACGTCGAATGCCTCAAAGGAACACGCGCTGCCCGCCGGCTAACAATTCTTATACACCATTCCAATCTTTTCTTAACCACTTCACCACTCAAATCACATCTCATTTACATCTTAATTCAACCGCAAGCCATCCAACCACTTCCCCCATGAAGAAATCGTATAATTCGATTAAAAATTGAGTTTCTTGTGAGGAAACGTCCTTTTTGCCACAAAATCCTATCAGAAAGTGGAGAAATGTTGTACATTTAAATGAGGAGAGGATTGACTGACATCATGTGACGAAAGGCACATGATCCATTGTATCATTGTATACATGAAGAAGAAAAGCACAATGGTTGGCCGACTGGATGGATGGATGGATGGATGACAAAAGCGAAGCGCTACACTGGAGGAAGAAGCAGAAGCAGAAGTTGAAGAAGAAGAAGACGCCGCCGAAGATGAAGAAGCAGGCAGGAGTCAGGCTGGACTCCAATCATTAAAATGACAATGCGTTTCTAATCAACATACTGCCCGTTTATCTTGATTCGGTGCTGGTGCTGGTGCTTCGGAGTTGTGAACCCTGCCTGCCTGGCCTGGCCTGGCTTGTACTTTTTTGGCACACAAGCCAAAAAGCGCGCTGGAATGACAACGTCGCATAGTTGACCCTCACGCACGCAGAGACCGACGACGAAAAAGAAAAGAATGGACACGAGTAAATTTTTTCGCTTCTGTTTTAATGAAATAAAATGAAATGAAGTCCTGTCTGGCCTGTTATGCCTTGCCCTGGATTCAAGAATGCGAATGCGTTATTATGAGTGATAGTAGATCAGAGCACAGCCCGAGTGACTAGGACTTCAGGACTTGACATTCCATGCTAGGACCATGTGCTGTTTATGAGACTTCTAACTGCTCTATAAATCAACACCCCACTTGCAAAATGCGCGTAATTACTAAGGGTGTCAAATATACGGAAGAAGAAGTAGTTCAAAGCAATGTCTTGGCTGATTTGCAAGAGCGAAATAACAATAATTGCTAATAAATTAGTATCAGAGTACTTTTTACAAGTTTTTCTTTACCATAGTAAACTAATAGCGAATAATTGCTGGACGCAATTCACGTGCCAGTCGCGTGCTGTCTTGTCTTGTCTTGTTCTGTCTCGTGCACGAAATTCAATTCAATTCACTCGGAGCGAACCAAAGCTCGTCGATTTCAATTCGTTCGTTCGTTATTTATTTGTTTTATGTAGCGAAGCCTAGCACAGGAGGACCATTGTATCATCACTAAACCAACTTAACTCCTAGTTGCGAGTTATTTTACATAGAAAACATATTTTATGGCACAGCCACACTAATGCTATCTGAGATCTACATTACATTACTCTTTGCCTGCCTCCGGAGTCTGCTTCTTGCCTTGCCTTGCTTTGCCTTGTCTGCTGTTTGCGGCTGGCAGCAGCACATACTCTAACAAGTAGGTAACAAACAACGCGACAACAAGAATCAACGAATATATGAATGCGCTTACAACTGTTCCTCATGTTGTTACTCGGCCGCGGCATCGCATTCAAATGCAATCGCAATGCCATTCGCGACACTATTAATTGGCCTGCCAATGGCTTGCTGGCTTTTTGGCTTTACAAGACTTGCAGAATGCTTGCAGACAGGCACCACTAGCACCCAATTACCAATCCATGGAAAAAGCATACAATCAGCGATTGAGTGATTGAATGAATTCAGCGTGAAATTAAACTACATTAAATGAACATTTCTAATACACTTTAAAACACACTATACTTCACTCGATTTTAGTTTAGAACAAAACTTTAATACGTACATGATGACTGTCGGAATATTAAGTTAACATGAACGATGGATGACTGGATGGCGAGACAATCTTAATCTGCTCTGCTCTGCTCTTCTCGTCTCAGAGACAAGACAAGACTCGACCCAAGAAGTAAAATTAATTTCGTTTTTTCATTTCATTTCATTTCTTCAGCTCAGCTTCATACGCGTTTTGCGTCGACTATAAGCGCGATAGTAAAAAACGCAATGTACTTTCCTTTCTCTATGAAATATTAAGAACGCTCACGACAATAAATTAGACTTTTGCTCCAGAACTGTATTGTATTGAGGGTAGTCAGAGTCGTCCTAGTCCTGTGTCGTGCTGCTGCATTGCACTGTGGTCGTAAACTAAGGAAAAGAAGAAGACTACGGAGAAATGAAGAATACGCAGAGCCTCGTACGTGACGCGACCGCTTGTCTCCGAAATGTACGCATGCATGAGGAGTATGACTGAGGAGACAATGACAATGTGCAAGGCACGCATACGATAGCAGCAAGCAAGCAGTCTTATTGCATTATTTACACAATAAGACAATCGAGGGTGGAGGAGATGCGTTCATCTAATTTCGCTTAGTGCATTTTAACATACATGTGCGTACATATGCTCTTATCTTATCTTACTCATCTTGCAATGCAAGCAAGCACTTTTCAAGAGAAAACCTTCAAGAAATTGCAATTTTTAAATAGTCATTTAAAGTCATCTATTGATGAAATCGATTACTATCGGAAGCATATTGCTCAGTGCATTTCAGCCTAGTTTAGTTCAGCTTAGCCTTTACGGGGGTGGTGTGTAGAGTGAAGTACAGTACAAGAAGTGCATTCGGCTGCGCGCTCTATTAAGATACAGCAACTTGGGGGCGATGGTGATATGCTGTGCGCGGTAGGGGATGATGCGTGAATCCGGGATGAATAAAACGGGCGGGCAACGCACCTCACTGCTCATTTCGGTGGTTCACTTGTTCACTTCCTCACTTGTCAACCGAAGGAGTGAGTGACTATATAGCTAGCTACCACTGTGAGTGACTGTGACTGAATGAACTCTTGACTAACCCAAAAATGCTGTGCGGATTACAATATCAACCAACACCACCAACATCAACGATATCATCAGCTGACTATTGGTTTGCTTCTTCCAGGAAACCGACTGTGGACGAAGTGGGCAATCCGTCATCGGTGAATGCGCGGTAAGTCTCATCGCTTTCAATTTGAATTTTAAGTACATAGGTGTATGTACGCTTTGCGTAATCGCATTCTAATTAAATAAAATTATATTCGCGCGTGTTTTTTTGCCATAATATTGTGATAACGCTCAAGACTTGCCTGCGTTGCTTGCCTGCACTTTGAGTTGACTAAGTGTAGGTATTTATGTCGCTTCTGATGATACGCGCGCGAGCAACCGTAACAGGTTCTTTCTCTGGCTGCAGGAGACGGGAAAAGAATACAAAAAACGTCCCAGCAGCGCAGGGCGTCTTTGTCGCACTACCGACGTGTCCTCGGTGCGTCGCAGTGTAATGACGATACCCACGTGGAGATAACTGCGCTAATTATGATTTTAAACTTTTTTAAACGGCGACGATCGCAACTTTTGTAACGTAATAACTGGCGTACGATGCAATTTTAGTTAATCGCTTTGCTATATATCCCATACTATACCTACTATAGTAGAGACTAAATTATCTTGGCATGCAACTTGCAACTTGCACCAGAACAAGTAAGCAAGTATGGAATTTTTAATTAAAAATCAACCAAAAATGAGGTCCTGCAAGGGTTTCGTTCAGCAGCTATATTACCGTTCAGGATCATCAAGATCAAGAAGTTGAGTCAGATCAGGGACGTAATAAATATGTATATCCATACAATATCCCAAAATCAAAACCCAATCCCAGACTTAAAACGCCGGCGACGGTCGAGGAGATTAATACACAGAAGGCCAAACTGGACCCTCAAATATCGTACACAAATATCACAGATATGGGGAAGCATTAAAAAGTTATCCGCGCATGATTGGAAAGCATTAAAAACGTGAAGCTCGGCTCGGAACTAAGACCACTGCCCACCCTTGCAAGGGATGATATGACCAATGCTTACTTGGATTAAGCAGTCCTTGCCATTGACGCTTCGGCATCGCATCGCATCGCATCCCCTGCGAGCCTACAACACTGCAACAACTACACAGTCTCATTTGAAATCGGGTTTAATTTAAGTCGACATCGGAACCTAACCTAAATGGGGTTTCGTTTCGTACCCAAGCCTGGCCGGAAGAGCGCACAAACGTACGTACGTACGTACACATGTACGAACCGGAAAGCCAATCATAAAATATCGCCGCTCGCCGTATCGATGACACTTCCATGCATTCTAAATGTAAACTACCCTCAACTACTACCCCAGCTAGCCTAGATGATGGCGCATTTAAAGCTACACTGGGCAAACATCATGTGTGACGGGAGATTGATGCTCTGCATCTCGACATTAATACATCATACGTCACATTTATGTTTAACTTCATATTTTATAGCGAAGAAGGTTAACAACTACCATAAGAGTATCATTAGGTAGGTTTTATCTCTTCTCTCTGCACATTCCATTCCTGAGGAGGAATTCAAAATCTAGTTCTCAATCAAATTAAACGACGTTATGTTATGTTATGCTATGCTATGTGTAATAGAACAACAGACGACAGACGGTAAAGGGGCGGCAAAAAGCGTCAAGAAAAGACTAGAACACATGTTCCTCCACGTTCCAATGATAAATTTGCGCTGGCGATATAAGGAAATTTGTTTCGGCGTATCAATTGTATGATAAACAGGTCTGCGGGGACGGTGAATAATTGATCTTCGGCATTCTTCTTGTTCTTCACTCACTATCTCTTTGCCATACCAAACCAAACCAAGCCAAAGCAAAGCAGACGCACACTTGGTGCGTGATTTATTACGTTATCTATCAATTTTTGTGCGCTTTCTCTGAAGGGGATGGATGCAAATAAATAGCAAATTGATCAGTTCTTCCTTCGTCTATGAACGCTCTCGAGAAAAAGCAAAAAAGACTTGAGTCTTAGTATTATTTGATGTGTAATCATAAATATGATAAGATTGTGATCTCAATCGACGATGAAGGGACTTTCTTACCAACTAAACGCCAGAATCGCGAAGAAACGAAAGGAAACAAAACGAAAAGAAAAGAAAGGTACTTACTGATCAGTTGCGAATTGGAATTGGAATTGCGTTTGCGTTTGGCACTGGACTTTGCCTTCGAATTGGAATTGGAACTGGAATCGTTGGCATACTGACAAGGATTCGTTGACGATCCGAAATTACAATTGGAAATTGAAATGGACCCATAAGTTGCGTCTTATCGCCGGTGTTATTGGGCATTTCTAAGTTGATAGCTTAGCAAGAAGTGCAAGAAGTACTCACCCGACTGACCGACCCCTGCCTCCAGCGCCCGGCCGAGCGAAGAATGTAAGGTAATGGCTGATCAATGATTCAGTATCGGGGTTTTGCTTCCGCCGGCCGCGGTGGTCAGCCTTTTACGACTTCTTGGGGTATCCGAAGACCCAGCCCGCACAGCCGCAGCTCTTAAATTTATCTTAATGCCTCGTATTTCGCAATTTCACTTTTATAACCCATGCGCGCGCAAATATTGCGTATAAATAACTAATATCCATAAAAGAAAGGGAAACAGCACCACACTCAGCGCAGCTCAGACAAGTTTTCCTCAAGACAATCTGACCTTCAGCCTTCTTCTGCTCTTTTCCCACAGGATATTAGTATTGGATTATTGCGCTGCGTGTTGGGACTTAGAACTTGGGACAATGTCCAGCAGGCGCCTAAACGACGGTCATTATGTAAACAAGCAAGGGCCAAGGGCCAGGCAGTGAGAGGTGAAGTTATTGAATCAACTTCGCCTGCGCTTGAGCAGCATCTGCCGCGGATCATCGGCATCGGCCCGAGGCTGAGGGCACGTTATGGATGCGTTATGGGTTCATTCATTCATTCAATTGCGATTCATTCAACAATATATCCACTCTGGCGTGTGTCCCCTCTCGCAATATTGCACTTCTTGACGACAATGACTATATCTTGGCTTGACCTTTTGCGTTTTATGATATCAATACGAATATCCTCGTTCTATGGCCAACTTATATTCATAAGAAACAATAAAGAAACGGGCAGAAATAAACTTAAGTAAACTTCACAAAAAACAGAGATATTTCTCGTGAGAACACCAGCTTCTTAATTAATTTCACTTGCAATTTAGTTAATTTACTGCGCGACCGCGTGAGAATCATAACAATTAAATATTTAACACTTTCTTAAGAAGAATTAACCTAACTCAACAACGCAACGTCTTACATTGATAAAGAAGTGGAATTAATCTTTGTTAAATTAAATTCGCAATATATATTGGCACCTTCTTTAACTGAACGAATACAGTGCGATGCAATGCAACGCAATGCAATGTCAAGACGATTAATCTTCCGGTAGCTTTATTGGAACAAGTCTAGTCTCACTCAGGCACAAGCGCAAATTGTTCGGGCGTTTTGGGCGTTGTCAATGGACAAATTGAACAAATCGAACAAATGTTGCCTGTCAAACACAACACGCCCGTTAATTTTTCACTTTTTCTTCATAGAACGTTCTTAATCTTGGTTTTAGTTTGGTGCTGCATGCTGGATGCAGACGTGCTGGGTACTTGTATTGTAAATGAGATGCAAGTCTTAATGACGTTTGGCTCCTTCGGGATATGATTGCAAATTGCAAGCTCAAACTCAAGCGCAAGCGTCTTGTCATGCCCTTGTATAATTTGCGACACTACG
>NBZA01003264.1:16798-29713 GCA_003054995.1 Aleochara bilineata
TCCTTTCTTTCACAAAAGTCAAAGAAAAACTCCACTTGGTTCAATTTAGTTCGGAGTTAATCAAGTGAGTTGAGTAATCACTTAGACTTAGGATATATCTCTATGCAAATCAACTGGCGCATGGCGACGAATCAACTTAAGACGAAGACGCATAAAACTTTAATCAAACAAATTGCTACACATCTTGTCAGATAATACGTCTTACGCTTTTGGTTTTAATTCCGCCGTCGAGGGTAAATATTTCTAATCCATTTACCCAGCAAGCAAGCAAGCAACAAACAAACAAGAAATGAAAGAAAACTGTTAAAAACTTTAATTAATTTCCATGCCTGCCAGGCTCATAAAACTCATCGAGTGAAAAATTAACAAGTCAACCAAGGGTTGAATGATAAAACACCACTCCACCACTCACTCCTCACCTCCGCTTCGTTCCAACTTGTCGGATAATTAAAAAATGCCGCACTTGGTCATTTGCAGAAACATTTCTTACGTACTGCCAACCCCCAAAGAAGACCCTGTCTGCACTAGAGTCGAGGGGCCTCTCAGTCGGGACTGATAACACGAAAAAAAGCGTGTAATGAAATGAAATAAAGCGCAGTGCAGTGCAAGTAGAGGAAAAAAAAGCACCGAATCCGAAGATGAATCCGCGCGAATAAAAGAAAAGGTGTGCAAGTATTTTTATAGCTCACGAAGGGAGAGCAAATGCGTTTCATTACCGAATTTAACAACATGGAATGAAATTTATTATCATTGGCGAGTGCCCCGAAATAGGTGCGAAAAACTCGACTCGAAACAAATTCCAACTTTTTATTGCAATTGTTTACAAATTCAACGAACTTAACGAAAGTTCAATTGAATTTGTTCTTTGCGCAATGTCTTATTAATTACTGCGCTGTTCGTGAGGTAATTTATGATTTTTCTATGTAGTCTCCACCACATCGCGATGTGTTATCACATGATATATGTATGTCTGTATGCATACGCGTCTCAAGAACCCATGCAAAGCAGTACATACTCTTATTTGCTATGTAATTAAATGTGCAGATAAAACATATTAATTACAAAAATGAGACGCAGACGCAGACTGCGACTCGGAAGATTCACGCTGTGCTGTGAAGGATGAAGAAACCGACACATCGCGACGTGTTAATGTTATGTTATGTTCGAATACGCACTCTATAATTCACCTGTAACACCTTCACCTTACCTTACCTTACTTTACTTTACATCCAAGCAAAAACAACAACAAAATAGTTAAAAATGAAAAAAGTTAATTACCAATCAATCAATAATTAAATATTGTAAACATACACATGCATTAATTAATTAATTACATAGGTACATGCATTAGTAATAAATGAAACATTAATTGAAATAAAACGTGCAATTTAGGCAAACAAGTGAATGTCACAACAATTCATAACAATTGCAGATAAAGTAAGTAAGTAGAGGCAGAGAAAAGTAAAGAAATTACAGGTACAAAGACGGACAAGATCGTGAATCTTAAGGCATAATCTGCGTAATCAGCGTGAGAAACGAGCACATACAGACGGACGGCATTTGTCGTCGAGTTGAGTCGAGTCGTCGGGAATCACAGAAATGAATGAAAACTCAAGTCAACTTTGCCGAAAAGCAACTCGTAGTCATCACGTACATACATACATACATGCATAGATATCATTACAGTGCGTGTTCATCATGACTCAACGCAATTCACACACTAATTAAGACGTTAGTGAACTTTTGACTAATTATTTAACTTGAGTATCTACTTAGGTAAATCACTTTAGAGCAGTTAGACTCTGAGAAAACGGAATGAAATATAAGAAATTTACTCTCACGGTTCAAATTCTCTGTGTTGAACGTCTATTTATTTGATTTTCATTTTTATCGCCAGTTTACGAGCAATAATTGAAAATTTCCCGGCTGTGGCCTGGCAAGTGTGAAGAATTTCATAAAGACACAAACAATATACCACAGCATAAGTAACCAACCGGCAGCGTGGCGTGGAATTTACGAGCGTGTAATATATAAACGCCCAAAAAACCAATGCAACGCAACGGAAAGCAATAGTGATTTTCCTTTCTTTCTTCCCTTACAAGAAAGACAAGATGTGCGCGAAACGTGACGATAAATGTGATATCTTTATTGTTCATAACTTAGTGGAGTGGCAGTGGCAACATCACCAAAAGCAACCGAAATAACGTAAAAATAGCCCATATTCCAGCTTTCACTGGTTAGTTCGTCTGTCTAATAGAGCAGCAAGCACAGCAAGCAAGAGCATCTAATTTATATTAGCTGCGTGTCCAATCTGTCGCCGACTTAACGACACAGATTACACCACCACATAATATGTATAATAGCTTCAGTCAGCCACCACCAAAGCAAGCAAACTTTCTTCAAGGATTTCTCTCCCCTTCTTACACTGCACTGCACTGCACTGAACTGCTAGCATCTTAGCTAACTAATGTCTTGGCGTAATAATAAGCCGACCGCAATGAGTACGAATAATTATGTGAAAAATTGCACTTCATAAAACGATTTGCCTTTCATTTCATTTTGTGCGACTACGAATATCTTGTGATCTTTCTAATCGCGTTTAAAGAAAGTTGCAGCAGTCAACAGATGCCTAAGCCTAAGACCATGAATGAATGAATGAAGCAGTGGTTAGGTTAAACTTGTGCCTGGCGGTAATAATAGGGCTGCACTACGAAATTACGCTTATTATACGCGCACTTATTTGCTTCCCTCGCCTTCGCTGCGTCTTGTCGTCCCTTCATTCCCTTACATTATAGTCGAGGTTATGAACTAATTGCGTTTTCCGCTATTTTAGGCGCAAATTTATCGTATAAATTCGCCCTCATGTTATATCATATTATATTATATTTGCCCAAGACTGACTTAACTTGACTTACTGCGCCCTGTCTTGGTGAATAATGATTTTAAGACCTTACAGGTCAATAACGCACAATCGATAAAGATAAGTACACGCCGCATGGCTAATTAGTTATTTTACAAAACCTCTTCTCTTCGTACACCATTAGTTTTGCATTAGCAAGCACAAGCACAAGCGCAAAAGGCAAATCGTGACTTACAAACTCTACGCCATTAATTTTCTAATTAAATGTTATACATACTTACATTATTGGGCGTTAATTAAGAACATTAATGCATTCGCGTCGGGCGCATGGCAGTGATAAAGTGTTGTTCGATGAATAATGTTCAAGGTTTTAAGGTTGGCCTGTGCAGATAAAAAAGATTAAAGATGTTGGCGTTCGTGGCACTTTCTCAGCCTCAAGTGTCAAGACGTTGAGTCCCGTCCCGTTGCGTCGCTGGGGGATGTTTGCAAATATTGTCACCCCATCGGGAGAAGAAGAACACGCCGAAAGAGGCGAGAAGTGACGTTCTATTTACATTAGCGGACACATATTGGCCGAAATTAAACGCTGCCCGAGCACAGTAAACAAACCAAACACTCACTCGTCTGCCTAAGAGCAGACGGAAATAATATCTATCCGTCGATCAATTGAGTGTGATTGACACTCAACACTCGAAATTTATTTACCGCCAGTCAATATTTACCCAAATAACTAACCAACAATAAATTATTTCAAGAAAATTGAAGAAACATTAAGAAAAGAGAGAAGAGGTTGGTGTTAGACGCTAAGTGCAAACTCTTGTTAGAACCCGGTATAATCCGGCGACGCGCGTTTTAAGTTTCGCGGCCCATTTCCTTAACCTGCAGGGAGTTAAGAAAACATCCCTTCCGCAGACCTGATTATGTCTTGCGCATTAACACCTCGCGCTAATAGCATAACAAGCCACGTGCCTAATCTCGCTATTAATTCGAATGCATTAAAACTTTGCAAGTACATACGCAAAAGCGCAAGCGTCGTACAGTAAACACGTCTTGGTCTTGTCTTTTCAAGTATCTTCTTGCGGTACCGGTACCTTCTTGGCGGCGGCAAGGAGAGGAGTAAGTGCTCCGTGGCTCGTAAAAACTATCCAAGGTGCATTTCTTAGTACATACATACACCTACTGCTCGTATACTACCCACTATACGTCTTGCTCCTTAGGGGTTGGTTGGTTGGTCGGCAAGTCATTCGGTAATGACACTCAGGGCCGATTTCAAGGGCCTTAAAAAGTTATTAGCGCGCTAGTGGCTCCCTCGAGATGAAGTTATTTGATTACCTATTACCTATTACTACTTATATGTATGTAGGTATACATACATCTCACATATGTATATCTTGCTTTTTCAATTCAATTCAATTGAATAATCACGACGGTTTTGAGGTTATGTCTTGTCTTGTCCTGTGAACATTTGATTGACTATTTTCGTTTATGACTCTAAATTACAAGGTGCGAGCCGTAATTTTCGGCGCAACTTTATTCCCATCTCTTCTCTTCTTGCACAAAACCTCACTAATCATAGTCAATTATTTTCATCCTTTCCATCCTTCCTTCTTCTCATATAAGAGTTACAATAGAACGTATAGTTGGTTGTGTTCTATCTTTTACAATATTGTCATATAAATCCTCCAAAAATTTATCAAAACCTGATAAAGCTCTGATCGACGAAGGAGAATTAGCAGAAGGGGATGTTTTCCTGGACGTAGGGCTAGGCTAGTAGAAGCTAGACTGAGGCAATATGTTAGCCACTATAAATCATAGTTAGGATGCGGATGACTAACAGCCGTCGAAGAAGGAAGCTGCTGGGTGCTGGTTCGCAAAACCCCTACGTTTTCACAGAAATATGACGTAATTTATATGGAAATGCATCGAAATCTATGTCATTTGTATATACACATCACACAGCCTCTCATAGACGTGCGTGTAATACATCTTATTGCCTAATAAATCCAATAAGCATCACACTCAAAATTGCGTAAAATTAACACAAAACGCCTCACTTTCTTCGTTCGAAACCTAAACCTTCGGCATTCGCATTGTAAAAGTACTGGTGTGGTGTGGTGTGTGGTTGATTTATCACAAAGTGTGATTTCCACTCTTATTTGCCATAAATTTGAAAACACGCGTGGTGCGTGAATGATCTATGCGTTCTTTCTTTCTGTCTCTGTATCTCAGAAAAATATATTACACAGATACAAAACCCATCCATTTAGGTGGTAGATTTATACCATGTAGGTACATATACCTATTGGTTGGTACAGGTGGTTATCATCGTATATCATATTCGCGGCGAAATAAATTAAAATTTAGCAGCACAAGCGCAAGAAGAAGAAGTAAATTACAAAACTTGATGTCGGATCAATTTCCAACACGGTCTTATGGATGGGTGGATGGATGTGTTGGCAAGACTATAAACTTTATCGTTTCATCTTCAGCTTGCTGATCAAAAAGCTGCTACAAGACGCACGCTGTCTTAGTCTTCGTCCTCGCGGTTTGTGTTTGAGGTGTCGCCAAAGCCACATTTCAATTTGCATATTAACTAGTTTCAACTTCAATCTCAACAAGCTTCAGCGCGCAAATCGTGTTACCTTGTTACCGCAAACTTAGGTATATAAAAATGCAATTAAAAAATCACTCACCAATTAGCAGATAATCAAATCAAAATGGTTCTGTAAAAAGACAAAAACAATAATTAATTAAGCAATACAAGAGAAATTACTAAAAGAATAGAATTAATTAGCGTTCAAATTCAATGTATGCACATTAGCACAGGTTTTATGTTTCAATAATAATTTGCATTTAGCACCAACCCTTCATTCATATGTACATCGACTTCCTGACGTGTCAGTCAGTCATTTTAATAGCATAATACATGTGCACCCTTGTACATCATCATCATCATCATCACCACCCAGCATCAGTACCGTCATCAAGCCAATGATGTTCATATTGACGTGCGTGACACTTTTGACGACGGCTACCAGCCCGCCAATATGTTCGCAATTACTCATTTCATACGCAATATGCTCCATACGAAGTGCTGTGAATTTTACATACACTCCAACTAATATAGGGGTGTGCGAGCCCCCCCGTAGGCTTCGCACTTTACAGCAAATCAGATTTTAAATGTGCATATTTAAATCGCTTGAATTGACTTAATCAACCGCCTCCCTGCCTGTTCCTCTCGCTTCTTCTGTCTCAAGGAGGCAAAGGTGCGAGGAAATCCTCGCAAGGTGTCGCTCTCGAGCGGATGTCGCAAGAACAAACCCAGTGCCCAATTTTCACCGCAGATGGCGCCTTGGAAGGATCCACAATCTCAACAGAAATACATTTTCTCTCAGAAAAGCATGTATTTCTTTGCGCATCTTTCTTAAATTAAATCAAAAGCCACTTCTAAACTAAAATCTTTTACTAACTTACAAATAAAACCATTGGGTTAATTAAAGTAATTAAAGATTAACTAAAATTGAAGCCGTAATTAGAACATTTACGTGCGTCGTCTGCAGCCTTTTAATTTCACACACAATAACGCCCGCGGTTATAACAAGAGCGCATCACCATTTAAGAAGCAGAAGTAGAAGGAAAGAAAAGGGTTGAACCGCTGGCGCCGCTGAGGATTTTACAAGCCTCCAACGTGCAATTTTTCGCGACTGTTTCGCCTCGCATAAAACAACAGACATTCGCAATCGCATCAGACGAATAGAACTAGCAGCTTTTAAATATACAATCTTATCACACACCAGGGACACTCAAACCGTAACGCAACGAATCGCGACGAGGTGTCTCAAATCCAACAATTCAAAAATTTAAATATCTGTAATAAAACTAAATCCACTTGCAGACTCGCTCACTCCTTTGCCACTTGACAACACGTATAACAGGAATAATAGAAGCAATAAGCAAAGCAGTCACGACACTCGGCGCGCGGATCGCGGAAAAGATCATCGCATTGCATCCTCATCCCCGTCGGCAAGTCGTACGTGTGTAATGCCACAACAGAGCTAAACAGAGTTAAAGGGGAAAGAGACACAACTGCTCCAGTCGTAGGAGGGTTGGGTTCACAACCAAGTCAAGTCAATGACAACGACGCGTCCTATTTACCTGCAGATCGCACTGCGCATTTCAATCAGCAATAAAAATGTAAAATGCGCTGTGCTTCCTACATTCGCGTTTCTCCTTCGGTTGCGAAAGAATGAGTGACTTAGCAAACTAATAATTCAACCACCTACACAACCACCAATGCAAAACCAGAATCTGCATGCGAAGAATGAAATTGAAGATTGAAGAGAAAAAATGGAAGAAAAGAGGGTTTTGCGTAATTGCAAAAATGATGTAGCGAATAAAAATACAATTTGCATACACAGACCGCAGTCTGTTGCAGACGATGTATAACAATAAAACGTAAGAACTTTATGACAGGGATGATGTACTGTAAAAAGGGAATTGCTATTAATGCATCACATACTCATGCTACACTCAGCTGCGCCTGCCTTCCCATATGGTTTCCAACTTGAGATTTCGAATAGATAAGAATAAGTATAAAAGAAAAGCTAGTACCTATGTATTGCAGTTAGATGTATTACAGTACTTTAAAAAAAACGAGTGGTGTTTTACCGACTTGGAGAAGGAAAAGGAAGTGATGCGTTTTAAATTATCAAAGCGCTACTTCTCCTGCGGGAGCATTAAATCCTTCACAGGCAGGACCAATAACGATAGATACGCTGCGCTGCGCCTTTACAAAGAACGAACACACAGAAAAACAATTGCAATACGAACAGAACATACAGATTTTCAGTTTTCGCTTGCGCAGTTTGATTCAATTGCATATGTGCGTATGTAAATTAGTAAGAGTACACTACCACCACTTGAGCAGCGTCATAACTATATGATTTTACCACCAAAAGAAAGTTTAAACAACGAAAACTGTTTTTCGGCACGACTCTTCCCTTGATTACTGTACTAATACTAATCACTAATTTTGCGCTGGCAAAATGCATACATACTCGTATACTTTACGACCGCCTCCATCGCCTTCAACGACACCTATGAAAGGGTTAATGCGGCACGCGCACGCTGTAATTACACATGCTTGATTAAATTTTACGAACTTCGCGCAAGTTATGATTATCTCCTATGTATGTATGTAGATGATTATCATGCTAATAACTAAAGCAAAGCAGCGCCAGCGCAACCAAAGCAGCTCCAGCAATTTTCTACATTTCTCTAGAATTTCTCATCTAATCTAATCTGCAACGATATTCCAACCGCGATAAAGATAAACCCCAACCAACCCTGCAACTCTGAAACTAAACTCAGCAAAGCAAAAGAAAACCATATAAAGCACAGCCAAGCAATTGATTAAGACATAAATAAACAGAAATTTGTCGTCATCACCCCGATGACATTTAGATAACACCATTTGACAATTATAATGACTTCATGTATCACATCACAGGTAGACATTTAGACACTTAGGGAGAAAGTTTCTTAGGGTGAAAGTCACCTGAACGCATCGCATTTTTAATTTACTGCAAAATGTTTTCTTCTCTTCGGGTGTTTGTTCATAATTTTGATCCAAACGGGCAATAGCACTCTTCCTCAACCAACCCTCGCTCGGCTTTACCTTCGCCTGCGTGTCACAATATATCTCCGCTTACTCCGTTACCCGTTACTTTCTCATCTTAACGACCCACCCGATTGTTATCGCATTCAGCGTTCCGCCAGACCAGCACCAGTAAATTCATAATATTTGCCCGGTTGTTGCAATAATAAAAACATTAATCACCCGGTGCGTTCGTTATCAACTTACTTAACTTTCAAGATAAATTATTTCACTACACACGCACAGAAGAAGAACAAATAAGGCAGGAATAAATGTAAAGCTTCTTGAATTTAATTTAAAAATCACAAAATTCTCAAAAACATCATAATTATGCTGATGAGATCGTCGCTGATTTCCGCTACCTGTTTCTCATTCTCATTCTACGTCTGCGTGTGCGTCTGAATCTTATTCTTATTCTTAAGAGTTGTGTACCTACACTTGCGTCTTAACTTAACCCCGACTGCAACCATCACATAATTCCTGGGCCACGTCCGACCTTTTCTGCGTCTTATTTGTGGTGACTTTGTGTCTTGTTTATTGTTTTCGTATTTATCTTATAGTTTCATCGCCTACTACTACTCTAAGCGCATGCGCAGGAGTCTGAGTGACATAAAATTATTCAAATATGTGATGACAATTTCCAAAGAACTCGCGCTTGTGCTTGTGCTTCTGAAAAACCATAACGAACAAGGGATGCAAAGCGATGCATTTACCCCGAAAAGACAGGAAGTCTTCAAGGCCTTCACTCTTTCTTGAAACACATTCAACTTACGAGTATTCTCCTTCGTTTCTGCGCTATTAATAAATAATTAATTAAGACACATCATCATCGGCTTGTTCATCAACTCCTTCATGAAATATTTATGATGACAGTAATCGATGATGCGAAATTAATCAATTGATTAATTCATTAATGTCATTTCTGCATTGCCAATTTCACACTGCATTTACTCTCACTCTCGCTCTCCTCAATACAAATAGAAAAAAGTAGGTACCTATATATATGCATACTTGGTCCTTAAAGAAGTGTACGAAGAAGAAAAGAAGGGTGAAACACAAAGGGCACGCGTACTTTAAACTGAAATTAGGGTTGTTTTAAATTTACAATTGCAATTGCATACTTGGAATATGTTATTTTACGGGGAATTTGCTACCTATTCGTCCATCAAGACACGACGATGCCGATGCGATGTATTCTAGAAGAAATACCGAAAAGTAAGCCCAATTCAAGAAGTCGTCACGGATGTGGAGCAGCGAAAAGAAAAGTACAGAGAAGGGAAGGGTGACTCTGACTTTCTTATTTGAATTCCACCTTCCTTGTAATCGCACAATGGAACGACGGCTTTTTCTGATGAAAATTTAATCGAGCGTTCGAATTCATTCACTCACTCATTCACTATCTATCTACCGGTCAAGTGCGCTTGCTCGCTGACTGACGCAATTTCCACTTGATTAGCGCGCGTAATCGAATGAATTGACCGTAAGAAAATCTCATATAAATGATAATTATCTTCTTTTTTATCATTTCTTTGGCGATCAATGCACAAAAGGTACAGTGAAGCAGAGAAAAATCCAGTCAGTGCCTAATAAAGAAACGTACGTACATGCATAACAAGATGAATGTATTAATTTCAAGACAAACCTTTACACCACCCCTGAGAAATGAGGAGATGCATAACTCATAAGACGTTGCGCACTCTTGAGGAAAAAGAGGTGCCCACCCCCGTGTACTTTTTAATGGGCATCATTGCAATGTTGGCCGATGTAATCGAGGGTGAAATAAATGCACAACTCTCTGCCCTAGCCGAGCCTGGTGGAGATTCGGGAAAAACGTTGCTTATTTATGCATTTGCATAGATGACAAGAGTCACAGTCACAGTCGTAAGTCATTTTTCTCGCGCAACCCCAGGAGTGCACTTCTCCGCTTAAACTTGCGAAAATTCAGACCGCCAAGATGAAGATGAAGAAGAAGAAGCAAAAGAAGATGAAGATTCTTGTTAATAAAACTTCCGGTAACACTGATAAAAATTCACTTACAAAATTAAATTAGGCGCAGCCTGCTTACAAATTTCTTTGATCACTTGATAAACTACATCAAAGTGACGCGGAGAAACTTTACACTTTTGCAAATGATCAACACTCAAAAGAAAACTGCACCAACTTAGCACCTTTTCTTCCCTTTTTCTCCATCGCATCGCCCAAACTCTATCTTGGCCGTCTTGAGACTTCGCACATTTAGCCAATGTAACTGGGAATTCAATTCCCGTCTGCAGTCTTGCTGCAGTAAAAGAAAAAGAAAAAGAACCAGGAATACGACATAAAAAGAAGAAAACCATGACGGTGTTAGTTAGCCGTCGCCCTTGAACTGAACGGTCAGTGAAGAAGCCCCCTTAGGCGTGAAGTATTCCCGCGGGGCACAACATTCAATCCGCCGCTGGAAGGGCGGACAGTATTTGTCCTGCAGACCCACGAACAGAACAAAAATTCCAACTTTCAGAAGGAAAGCTAATCAGTCGCTATTGACGCACATACATAAACATGTACCGGGATGAAATTAATATTTGTCTGTACGTACACTTGTGAATCATATAAATTTATTAATTTCCTCCCTTGAAACGAAACGAAATGACACGAAGCGAGCTTCAAATTCCCTAGTGTTTAATGTAAGAACTATCCGAATAAGTATCGAATATTATGGCTTATCTCAAGTTGTTTCAATTGAATAAAAGCCAACGCCAAACGCAAGCGCAAGGGTTAACTTTCCTTGCTTCAACCCTTCACTTCGCCTCTTGACTCCTTGTCTTAATGCGGCACGACAGACGTATTCCAACGTCTTAATACCTCGCAATTTCCGGTCGCCGAAAACCCATTCAAGACGCGAACAAGTGCTGTCTTGATATGACCATCCCCTAGCTCCAGACTCAATATCCAAGTTCGTATTTGACTGCGTTACTCACAACACCCCAAGTCATCGCATCGTCTTGAAGGAGTCACAGACTCTTAACTCTTTCCTGCTTCCTGCTTCTTGATTATTCCTTTTGTTCTGCCTTGCTTTTCCGCAATTCAGTGATGACGAGGGCTATTAAACAACTTCTGGTCTGTTTTCTCTTAATTACTTGTACGTATCAATCATAATCAATCAACCAATACGATCATACGCTTAATGATTAGTGTTTAAGTAAGATTATCATCGATTAAATTGCATTTGACAAGAAGTGACTTACTTAATTGTAAAGTGAGTAAATGATGAAAATCACCCTCTAAAGACACAGCCTGCATTCTTTCTTCCTTAGCTAATTGGAATTACAAAGAAGCAGACAAAGACCAAGCCAAATAAAACGATCTCCACTCAAACAAGGGGTGGCTATTGCCTAAATTTGCAACCAAAATGACTAAGCAAGTACAAATGACCTTGTTCTTTGACTTTTCTCAAGGAGGAAAAACTGCAGGATGTAATAATAGAGAATGAAGTAACATTCTCACCCTGCTTGTCGTTCCTGACTGACTCTTTCTTATTAGATGACATGCATAATTGCATTATCGATGGCATTTCCTCCAAGACCAAGAGAAGACATTAATATGACACATGCTTATGAATTCTTTACGCAAAAGTGAAGTGAATAGCAACTACCGACACTTGACACTTGCGATGTCAATAAATTGTACGCCAATAAAATAGTCAACGCAAACATATGTTCATGAAACTTAAATAATTTGATTCTGGTTGCCTATCATGCCTATCAGACGCATTCATATATCAAGAACAGACTTCTTGCTACCCTGAACAGCCAAGAGGAACAGCCAAAAACGTAAGGCTATGATAAAAAATAGGGCAGTTTGACAACCCCATTTTTCAACGCAAGACGTTTTCTTCGCGTAACTTGCAACCCACTCCTGAAGTATTGCTACAATGATGAGACAAAAAGAGGGATGTTACCACCCTTGTTCTGTTTTATTCTATCGTGTACCCACACCAAAGAAGAAGAAGAAAAAACGACAACCTGTTTAAAGTCGTGTAAAGTCATCTAAAGTGCGAAATTTCAAATAACCAATGATCATTGCTCCTATCAGTCAAGTAAATCTTCTACACAAGCGCGCAGGGGCAATTAAACCGTTAATCGCTCGCTATCTCCACACAGTAATGGCCTACCGACGCAAATAATGCACAAGCGCACATACATTACACCGCCACCGCCAAGAAGAAGAAGAATCCTGCAGTCGGCGACGATAAACTGCGCGCTGGAGAATTGATACGGTTATCTACGGGCGGCTAATTGAAAGCTAATTGGGCAAATTTCGGGCAGTTAGTCGAACGTGTCGCTTTAACATTCGCCTCTAGCTCTAGTTCGCCAGATTTACGTGTTACGCCGCCACCAATCGAACTGTGGCGGCGGCGGCG
>NBZA01003282.1:0-25454 GCA_003054995.1 Aleochara bilineata
TTACTCACTCATAATAGTCACGCTTGTCCAAAACTTTTAAATGAAGTTGCGGTGCGCGTGCCCCACTTATTTCGTCATCATTGACGTATGTATGGCATATTGGCTTATGGATGACCATTGCTTGATGCAAACTTATAAAAAATCTTGGGTTTTCTCTGAAGATGCGCTAATTAAACAGCTTCTACGTCATTATAATCCTAGGCTGATGCAAGCTATAACGCAATACACATGACATTTTTACATTAAACAGATGCTGCTTAAGTAAATAGATCCCACCAATAGTTTATACTTAAGAATATTATTAAGTACGTGGCTGAGCGGGTTTGTGTTTACATTCTTTAGTTATGTGTAATTAAGTATATATGTACTACTCTTGAGCCTCTTGGAGTAAGTTATATAATATATTTGCATTTTACTTTAAGTTATTACTGGTCGCGCATTGAATTGGGCAATAAAAAATTGTTCAAAAACAATGTGCGCTTGCGATTACATTCATGTTAAATATAAATATTTACATGTTGCAATTGCAGTTGCCAGTGTGATATTTATTAGCTTGTCCGCCACACTTTAAACAAATGACGTATATTTTAATAAGTAACATTTTGATGCCTTTCCAGGAGATACCAGGCTGGGATTAATGTGGACATGCATGACTTTATACAATCGCCCTCAAGTCTGCTTCACTCCTGATCTTCAACCTGAATGGTTATTGGCGCTGGTGTGCATTTTCGTCGGTTGCATTTGCATTACAACAACCATTATCCTTCTTGCGTCCTCGCACTGGGACCGCAATGTAGTGCCATACGCAAGATGGGTTGGATTCACTGCTAGTATGTTACCAATGAACCATAAGCTATTCGTTTTAACAATGACTCTGTTTCTTTGCAGTGGTTCTATTTTGTTTAGCTGCGGTCATTTTCCCAATGGGTTTCCACGTTGACGAAATCGGCGGGCAACCCTATCAGTTACCCAACAGTCATCAAGTCGGCATTTCCTACATACTCTTCGTATTAGCGTTGTGGATCACGGTAATCTCTGAATTATTTGCGGGAAAAGTATGCCTTCCGCATTTTTAAAGCAGTATTATTTTAAGTTATCACGTTAGTTTAATGATTCCATTCGGTTTCTGTGATATGTACATAATTAAGGATCTTTCAGAGGGATAAATGAATTACTACTCATTGACGCGTATTTCTTCAATATTTATATTTCATAACATTTTTTTATAAAAACAATCATTTGAATTATCTTAGCATGTAGTATATACATATAGACAATTTATTAAGCTAGTCATGCCCTAAGAATTTCAAAGTATGTCGTTTTAATTCCTTAATATTGTTTCTATGACCATTTACCTATTTACACATTCAGAAAGAATTAGCCTATAGAAACTTAAATCAACCTGCTTAGTCACTATCTTATATCTATTTAATTTATAGAAACTAGAACCTAATTTTGTACAAATCAAATGCGAACTTTACTTAGATAGTGTTCAAAGTCAAGTCAGTCATCCAGGTTTGCTGGATTGCGCAAGACACTTGCGTATGTTTTACTTTCGCACTGCTCCAACATTTCATTGGCGGTCTCACCATCTTCCACGTTGAGTTTTGCAAAATCTGTTTGGATTTGTTGTTGCCATAGTGGCAATATCGAGTTGTCATCGCTCAGATCAGGGGTAGGAGATCGTTGCATTGTCCCATTAGGTGCTGAATTTTTGGTGTGAACTGATCGCATGTAGAGTGGTGAAGATTGATTTTTTTGCGTGTTAAGTGCAGCTTGAAATGTGTTCAGCCAAGTTTGCGCTTGGTTGGTACTCACAGTCCCAACAGTTGGTGCAACAGGCGGTGGTTGTGTTTGCTGATACATTGGATGTTGTTCCCTCGGTAGTGTATTAATATTGAACATTCCTAGTTGCGCTTGCTGTGGATGGCACATGGTAGGTGATAACCGTGGTGGCGAGAATGATGGTGAACTTATACTAGTAGAATCTTTCTTGTTCGCTGCGAACATCAACAACTGGAATTGTTTCGCGAATTCCGGTCCTCTCGTTGCTTTCAAATAATAAAACCATTGTTCCTGACTCTTTGCTGGCTGAAGAAGCATCTCCGCCAGTGACATATTTTGTGGTAAAAGGTCATTATAATCAAACAGTGGTGTAGAAGGTTGGGGGGATACATTAGACATGGATACGCCATTTAAATATGGCAGCTGATTGATGTTTACTTGCTTGAAACCATTCGTATGGTGCTTCGGTTGAGATGGTGGCACCATTGGCATGGTCATAACGGGAGCTGGTGATGGCCCAGGATAGAAAAATGGCGGAGGAACGAAAAGTGGAGGCATCATAGGAGGCATGAATCGAGGATACATTGGAGGAGGTACAAGTGGTCTAACAGGCACAGGAGGACTGTAATGGGTATGTGAATTTGCTATGCCTCTGTACATAACATAACGCGGTATGAATTCCGGAGCAAGTGGATTCAAGGTGTATGTTTTCTTCAGTTCCACACCATCCAATTGATTACGTAGCGACGACCAAGTAATCCCATACAAACTCTTGTTTTCATCACAGATTTGCATAAAGCGTTCCCATATCTTGCTGCAGCGGCCAATTGAACACAATGAGATCGGGTCACCAACAACAGCAACCAAGCTTTGAGCGCGAGTTATAGCAGTGTTCAATAATTTCAAATTGGAGAGAAATCCAAAGTCGCAGTCGTCGTTCGCCACACATGTACGTCGCGTACGCACAGTTGATAAAAACACCGCACGAAATTGTTTCCCTTGCACGTTAAGTACCCGCTCGACTGAAACCCGTTTAAGTCTTCGTTTCCTCAATTCTGACCGTATGCGTAGCACTTGATCTGAATACGGGGTCATAATACCAATACTTTCATCGCCAAATTTACCCCAACTTAAGGGCCAACGTCTTTTCAATTCCAACACACGTTCCACAATTTCGTGCACTTCAGCGTTGTTGTAGAAAGTGGTCGAATTGGTATCCTGATTATCATCGCCTCGGCATGTGAAGAACGTCAGTGGGTAAAATATGTCATGACGTGTTTGCTTCCCACTTGCTATCAATTTCTGATCGTAGAACGATTCGGAGGTAAAGTCAATAATCGCTTCATGCGCACGATAATTCTCCGAAAGCAGAATTTTACATGGAAAATCCTGCGAGTAATAATCGTATAACCTCTCTAAGAGACTCAAATGCAGGTTGCGTTCTTTCGCAAATGATGAGAAAATTTCTGGGCTCAATTGCATGTGATCGCCGGCTAAGACAATTCGAGTGTGTTCATTCGCCAGAGCTAAGGGCATGATCGCTTCACTTTCCATAGCTTGCGCTGCTTCGTCGAGAATAATGTGAGAAAAGTAGCCCCGTGGGAGTCCAATCGCAGATAAATGCATTGAGATTGAAAGTGTTACCACTATAATTCGATATTTTCTGATTTCTTCCTCAGCTGGAAGTATGAATTGTCGTACTCCATCAACGGTATCAATAAGACAATACTGAAATTCAAGAAATAACTTATAAATTCGTTCGCAACTCTTAAAAGTGATAGGAATACCTGTTGAACAGTTTTATGTACTGTGGAAACCCATCGTTTTTCATAATAAATTCTTAATGGACGCGCATCTTCATGTCCCGACTCAACATGCGGATGCAAATAATCCTTAATGTACAAATCAGCCGCACTATTACTCTGGGTGCAAATTAGTATTCGGGTATCCGGTTGTTTCAGCAACTGTATAATTGATTGAGCCAACGTGAACGTTTTTCCGGTACCAAACGGACCAATCACCAAAATGGGTGGTAAATTAACGACCAGTGGTGTAGTGATCGCAATGACTGCTTCCCTCTGTTTCAAATTCATTCTTTTGTCGAAAGTTTCAGACCATTGTCTTGACGGACTCCACGGAATATTGGGCTCTAAGTAAACCTCTGGAAATATCAATTTCAGATCACATATTTTGTCAGTCGCATAGTGCCATTCGCAGAAAGGAATCCGGTTCAATTGAAACTGAACGCGCACGTCGAATTCCGTATCTGGTTTCAGATCCAAATCAGAAACCGTTACGGCAGAGAGCCTTATATAAATTGCGGTCCTCCCTTTATCTTCAATAATCGCCTCGTATACTTTCTGAGCTGGTTGCGTGTTTTCGGGTGATAACAGTAACGTTTGGCAGCTTTGGAGAATGAGACGGCCTGCAGATAGATCTTCAGAAAGTTCAGTGCCTGAAAGTTGAATGCAACATGGTTAACCTTAAACTTAAATACAATTTAACCAATGCCTACCTAATTTCATAAGAGCAAATAATTCCCCGGAACTGGAATACTTTGCTGTGCTACTGGCAGTGCTGTTCGGGGATAAGAGATACTTATCTATAATTTTCACAGTCGTCTTGACTTTAAACTCCGATATGCAGTCGTAACGAGCCATTTCTTCAATATATAACAATTCATGCATTTTATTTCGGTAATTATTTTTAGCGAGTGGTATTTTCTTCGCGGTGGATTGGCATAAGGTGAATGTGGCTGGGTTGGGACACGGATACGCCGCGAGTAGATGTTTAGAATTTTCAGAATCTCCGTACGTTGTCGGTGAAGAAAATGGCACAATCTCAACGTTATTACTTGTCCATCTTTCACAGTTTGCAACCACAAGCTCCTCTCTTAGCTTGAATAGATTTTGTATATCTACCACTGGAACCACATCAACACACATATGTCTAACCAGCAATGGTTCCATCCCAAAATCAAAGACAACACTTTGTCGATGCGTGCCATAAATATCCGCAGAAAAAACAATCTCAACTTGAGATTTGTTTGAACTTAATACCACTGGTTCTTTGGCAATCCATTCCTGCTTATTGGTAAGTTCCATCTTTTTCAAGTCTTTGCCTGATCCCAAAACTTTTATTGAGAGTATATGAAAATACATCCGATGTGAATCTTGTAGAAGCGCAACTGCACGCAAAGGGTGCACGCCCGATTCTAGGGTAAATATCCACTTGTAGGGTCGTTTCTTTTCAGCGATTGTAAGCGACAGTTTTCCACTACAAGTTACCTTTACAAAGTCAAGATGGTCCGTCATAATTTTGTCATGCGTATTGGACTGTGCCAACTTTTCAATAAGCTCCTCAGTGTATGATTTTCCTGCAATCAAACTTTACAATCAAAAACCCTCTAAGTCAAGTTGCCCGTTCTAGTACCATAGAGTTCAGAATCATATGCTCTCTGTAATTTCATTCTCCGATATTCAAACCTCTCTGTCCACTCCAAAAGTTCTTTTGTCCCATGAGCTTGAACACATTGCACACCATACCGACATTTTCCTTTTATCATCCAGTCGGCGCACAACATGTACTTGTCTGAGCTGCAACCCCGTGGAGGTGCTCGACAAAGCCAGTCCCGGCCTTCGTCGGACATTATTACCCTCTGATGCTCTTCAGTTTGACAATGAGATCTAAGCTCAGGTTTGGTCCTGAAGGTGATACTGCAATATGTACACACAATCATGGTCTTAATTCCGTTTTCTTGCTGCATGTTGTTTTTAATATTCAATAGCTCCGTCTTAAAATTTGATTGAACTTCCACTGCCCACTTTGCTTCTTTTTTATTGAGGACAACGTTAGCAGCCACCCATTCTTATAAGACTAGACCATGTTTACTATCTGTGAAATATCTTTTCACCACCTTGGGTAACCTTAAATCGAGATTATTAAACAAATATGTCCCGCGTTCTGGTTAAAGGCATTGGTATTTTACGCTTACCAGCAGAACTCGATGACAATCGTTCATTTTGTTGGAGCAAAAGCAAGTGAATATGCCAGCACGTTTTTCGTGGCTTGTTTATTTAGATTTGTTGATAAAATTTTTCAACGCCGCATAACCAGTCGCATTTGTGGAGAATGGCTTCCATTTCAGTACGAAACACACATTATTCTTTGAATGATTAAATAAACAAGTTATAATTGATAAGTTTAAAGTTTCAGTCAATGTTTTGCTTTATAAGTAAAAAAGAATATGCGAAGACAAAATATTATCCTCATACATGGCAAATCGTCCACAGTAAACCATATGATTGCAGATATCTATAATAACTTAATATTAATTTGTGAACATTAATCTGAAGCTTTAACTCAAACCAATAGAACTGATTACCGGAAAACTTATTGTCAATAATCGGCACTTTCGTCCTGTGAAAATTAACAAATTTCTGATTGGACCAAATCTATTTTCTAAAACGCCATGTTGTCAATGTTACATAAACACTTTTAGCAATTTTGGCGGAACTGAAGCACCAAAGAAGAAATTTAATATATATTTTAAACTAATTATATTTGAATTGTAAAATTATAAGAATGCAACTTTTATTGGAGAATACTACCACAAAAACATTGGCAACAGTGAACATCAAATCGATGGCAACTGTCATAAAAATGTCAAGAACTTGCAATCAAAATATATACATGCAAAGTTCTGTATTTATTATTTATAAATTATAATACTAATACAAAGTTGGAGATATTAGTGTTTTAATTTAACGTTAGTTTTGCTATGCGAAGTTAAGTTATTTGAGTGCTATGAAGTTTACATTTGTTTCTTGATATGTTCATCGAAGATTTCCAATATTGTGTTCAAAATAACATAATTGTTATAAAGTATGGATCCTTCACACAATGCAATACTGAAGTTGTTCTGGTTTAATACGTCCGGCCGTAAAAATGGTGGTAACATAGATGATAAGCAATCACCCAAAAGTAGGGCTCAGAGAATATTTAAAAGCTTTAAGAGGACTTTCAAGCACTTTAAGGTGCCTCATAGTGGGTCATGTATTGTGGAGATGGAGTCTGATACCTGTGCATCTCTTCCAGAGATTCCTCCTGATCTCCCACCAAGGGTATCACACATCGAAATTAAAATAATTCCTTACCTCACAATAGATTTTCATAATTTTGCAGGTTGTGGCTGTGGGCAAAGAACATTTTAATGTGGCCAAGTATGGTTGGTATTGGGGTCCAATGACCAAGCGGGAGGCTGAAAATTGTCTCGCGGGCCAACCGGATGGTGCATTTCTTGTTAGAGATTCCACGTCGAATAATCATATCTATACGATAAGTCTTCGTTCATACAGCTACACGATGCATGCTCATATCGAATATTACAATGGTACATATTCCTTGGGGACTATAATATCACGTCCGAGTGTATCCGAATTGGTCGAAGCTGCACTAGAAATGTCCAAAGATTCAATTTTAAGTTATGTCCAATTTAGCAATACTGCCGTACCAATTAGGTTGTTGAAACCAATATCACGCAACATGGAGGTGCGCAGCTTAGCACATTTGTGCCGATTTGTAATTAGACAAAATTGGAATGTAAATACAATTGAAGAGCTGCCGCTGCCAACAGCTATCAAGCATTATGTACTGCAGGGTCAGTACTGATTTCCCATTGTTTTATGTTCGATATTTACATGTTTCGTACACCCTTCTATTCTTATTTGTTTGTTTGTAACCTGCAATCAAAATTTGTTAACTTCTAAAGCGTTTTCTAATTCGTTTGAATTACGCTGCATTTGTTAGTGTGTACCATATTTAAACTAAAAGTTATGGGATTGTGATATTGAAAGATAATAAGAAGATACTAGCTAACAATTTAGAACATTCATCTTGTTCATGACCAGTTTATACATACTATTGTAATAAATGAAAGACAAATATATTTATTCCCACATTTTCTCTGGGATCATAATACGTGCAATTAACTAAACTGTAAATTTCCAAATGAATGAGTTACCTACAATTTCATTAACCTAGGCATACATTTTCATCAAGCTGCTTTATTAAGACCTAATATATTTCGGGCCTAAAAAGAAATTAATTAGCAAATTAGCTTTAATCATGTCTTCTAATTATCATACCGTTGTAAAGGCTGCGGAAATTGTATCTTTGGTAGCACCGTTGTTATTAGTATTATCTCTTTGCCTATAAATAAGGTCATTAATTTGCACAGCTTCCATTAATCGTCGGTTGAGAAATTTCCAAGTTTCGCAATATTCCGGTGACTTATCCTGCATCAGGTACAATTCCGTAGCTTTGTACACACCCGCAACCGCTATCCTGCGCGCATACCACGTAAACTACAATCAATTTAATTAAAATTAAAAAGACATGTAATTACATAGTAAGTGCAGCGTACATCGACTGATCGGTCACCGGCGTAGTAACAAATATCGTCAACCATCGTTAACAAGGTCGCCAATGCTTGTGGGACGTTCGGAGGTAAAGACATGATGGCAATCGCTTGTGGCCATTTTGATAAGTACGGTATGGTCATGGATAGCCGCTCCTTGCATGCGACTTCAACAAATTGCGCTGGGGCAACATCTGCGATATTTGGTTTCTCACGATACTAAAACAATATAAATGAATAGAAAAAAATAGAAGCTCGATTAAAATAGTAACCGTTTTCATGAAATCAACAAGTTTTGAGTTGGACGACTTTTGGAAATAGAGCACCAAGTCGCCGCCGCCCCGCGTGAACATGCCATGCGTGACACTCGGGTATCCAATTGATGTTGCGCCAGCACAAATTGCATCCTTGGACCAGCCCAGTTCTTTCACGTACGGCAGAGAAGCTTCTAGAATTTTGTCGCGAATACCTTCTTCATAGGGATCGCCATTTTGTTCACATCGCCCTGTCGTCGAATATAGTCTTATGGCAGCAACAGAGCAAGAATCTACAATTAAAATCGAACTCTACTATAATTATCGCTCAAAACATTTATTAATTAGCACTTGTATTGTTCAATACATTCGGAAAGACGCGCAAGCAAACTTTCAATAACATCAAAAGCAGTCATGGAAGATTTTAACACATTCATCTTCTCAGCCACAGTCATGTGTGGTAAGTCCTTCCCGCCGATGGTTACAGACACGGTAGATTTAGACACAGAACGATCGCCCTTGGCAGCTTCTTCCTCCAACTCCTTGATTTTCAACTCGTAGTGCGCCTTAGAAAGACCCAAACCTTTCTTCAGGGGCTCCAGGAAAGTGTCTTTGAGAACATCAATAAGCCCAACAATGCCAGTCACGTTCTCGGTATCCCGCAGCCACAAATATCGAAGCAAATTCAGCGCAGGAACAATTTGATCCGCAATCTCAATCAAGTCGCTCTCCTCTTTATGTTCCAGGTGGCAAAATTGCGTGACCAGAGATGCCAGTTTACTCCCTCGGAAATAAACATCAAACTCTCCTCCGTGTTTGAATTCTTCGACAATTAAATCTTTATACATTGTTATTAGGTATCCCATCAACCCGCTATGGTTGACAAGATTGAATGCATTGTAAATAATCAAGTATCGTCCTCGGTTCTCAAATTGCAAGATGTATATTTTGAGAATTTTCAGCGCTCTCAGTCTGTAATCCTTCAGTGGACTGTATATTATCACCTTAGATAAGACTTCGACAAGCTTGCAATTTATTGGATCATCGAGTAAATCGTATGGAATATTTTTTAATGTCATTACTGCTCCAGCTAAATCCAATCCCTTCTCGGTGACAAACTGATGATCGAGGCTCAAAAGCTCAGTGAGATAATGTAACATCTTATGAAAAACATAAGTATGGTTATAGACCATTGGAACACTTCCAAATTGCATTTTTTCGGCAACGACGCAATAATAAAAGTGCGCCACTGCATTTTTTGGTACGTCAACATCCTCATCGTGCTTTTTATGCACTGGGCAGTCTAGAAATGTGTATGGATCATAGAGGGAAGTGATGCAATGAACCAACTTTTCAACGATTCTTCTGCCTGGACTTGAGCGTTCATTCACTACCTTCATATCCAAGTAAATGAGTGGATTCCCAAACAGTTTCAATACATATTTGACGGTGAGATAAGGTTCTGGGAAAGGTTCTTTCCTTTGGAACACAGTCACATAAAATTCGCAGATCTTCTCGTAAATCGTAACTATTCTGTGAACATCATTATCAGCGTCCATTAAAATACGTTCGTTTGCTTCCAGATTCAAACTTTCAGGCGCGGGAAGACCATTTACAAAGTTCTGAATTGCATTAAAACACCAAATGGCGTATTTGAACTTGTTAGGTGGAATTTTCAGCAGAGAATCTTTCAGTGGCTCCAGAAGATAACAAAACTTTGCGTCATCATCAGTTTCAGATATCTCACGATGTATTGCCAATAGCACATCGTCGAAATTGCACATTTGTACAACTTCGTGTAAAATATCCACACTGATGTTTAGAATACCTTCATGCTCCAGCTCGTTTTGCACGTTAATATGCTGGATGATGGCAGGCAGAACATCAAAAACATTTTCACTTATAAACGACGTATTTTCTTTGCATAAATTAATAGCCTTTTCCGTATCTAAACTTTTTATGTACCCATTTAAACCAGTTAAAAATTCAGTAGACATTGTTCTTAAAATATTCCAGAATATTCGTTTCGCACAACAAGTTTGACTATCAGATTTAAATTGAATATATTTTTATATGCCAGAAATGACTGTTTTCGTTGTTTTTGTTTTAGCTTATTTTGCTTGATATTGCAGATAAATATTCTTGCTTATAGGTTACGTTTAAATAACAAGTACTTACTTCGAAAGATCCGTGCCGAAGTGATTAAAACAGTTAAGGACATTATAAAATTAAGTAAAAAATCACTGGTATAGACGTTAATAAATTTAGATTAAACATTTATGATCAACACATATTCCCATAATACTTGTAGATTACAAATGATTACAAAGTCAGGAAAGTTTAGAAAATCAGATGGATTGAAATATCAGGTTGGAAATATATAGGGAAATGTCATGAGTCCACCACATAATTGTGTTCAAATAATTGATACTTATTAGGAGCACAAATCATTATTTGATTAGTTAATTGCAAAGTATTTGATTTAGTATACCAAAAGATACAATAGCTTTAATTTATTAAAGATAGCAAGTTAAATAATGATAGGATATGTTTTCTACAAAGTTTATGTATTAAAGGTTGGTAATGCATTTGGTAACATATACGTCATTTGTTTGACAAGTTACACTGGACTATGAAGCAATTATTATCGAGTAGCTTTAGTAGAGTTTGCGATTATCTGGTAAACACATAGTCGGTGCAAGTGTGATCAAGTTATCCAATTCAATTGGATTTTAGTTAATCTATCAATGAAATGGAATCTAAAAATACGATAAATAAATAAGTTCTGAGTGGTATTTGTAAAATATGAAATTATGTCGACCAGATCACAACTTACAAAGGATTTAAATGGTATGTAATTGTATCTCTGGCCCGGCACTTTAATTTAATCCTAATCATGCAAGCAAAGTCGCAAATTGCTAATGCGAATTTTAATTTACTTGATAATACGCCTATAGGCAATATCATGTTAATTGTCTTAAATTGCTTTTGATATTTGTTTACGTTCAATCGGGGGAGTGCCCAGGGCGCTTACTCATCACTTCTTTTTCGTAAAGATTTTAAGTTGTATGTATTTTCTGACGGAAAATTTGTATGATTTCAGAGAGTATCAAAGTCTTATTAGGAAAACAAGTGAAAATCTTGTTTAAAAATGTTGTACGTTTGGAAACTAAAGGAGATAAGACTGAAAACAGAGTGCTGGTGAGTCTGATATTTTATTTCTCAAATTAACAAATTTTGTAACTCTTGTTACTATATCTGACTATTTGTCACTAGATATAATGATTTTCTTATTATTTGATTGCGGTTTAGCCTTGTTGTTCTATTTAGCAACAGTTTGAGTCATATCCCTTCAATATTTGCATTGAACGATTGTTGAGTGATTCAAATATGTAATGTTAATATGGATAAACAAAAGATATATGTAATGTTGCGATAGGTTTAGCTGATAGTTATTGAAAAAATGTCAGGATTTCATATAAGTGTCGTTTTGTAGATTGATTTTGTTGCTCATATATTTAATGTTTATGTTTCACACGGTTAATTAACGTTTTAAATCTATGGTAATAAATACCATTCATATGACTCATGCAAAGAAAATCGGTGATAATCAACGTAATTTAATCTAACTTTGCCGATAGTTTCATAATTATCTACCGGTGGCGCTAAAATCGCTGGTAAATTCTGACATCTTAGATTAAGCTCCGAATGGTGTTGTTGTCACTCAGTGTTTAGTACTGCCGTGAAATAGTGTTTTATTATAAATCAGTAGAGTTTGTGTTAAATTTGTGAAGAAAACGTACACCAATTGGAATAATGGGGAAAGCTAGGGCAGAAGTGGGTACACCCAAGTACCTAGCAAATAAAATGAAGGCTAAAGGACTACAGAAACTGCGATGGTATTGCCAAATGTGCCAGAAACAATGCAGAGATGAAAATGGTTTTAAATGCCATATGATGTCCGAATCCCATCAAAGACAAATCTTACTCTTTGCTGATAACTCCAAGAAGTACATGGATGAGTTCTCCTATGAATTGAGCAAGGAATTTGTACAGATTTTGAGAAGACAGTTCAGTTCGAAAAGAGTACTTGCCAATAGGGTATACCAAGAGTATATCTCGGATAGAAATCACGTTCATATGAACTCAACACGGTGGGTTACACTTGGCGGATTTGTCAGATGGTTGGGAGCGACAGGGAAATGTCACATCGAGGAGACAGAAAAGGGCTGGTATATTACATACATTGAAAAAGATGCAGAGCAAATTGCCAGGGAGAAGCGACGCAACAAAAAGATAAAAATGGACAAGGACGATGAGGAGAAAGCTTTGGAATTCATGGAGAAACAAGTCAAGTTTTCCCAAGAACGTGGTGAAACCTCCGCAGTTCCCGAACCTACAGAGCTTATACGGGAGAATGAAGATGAGAAGATTAGGTTAGAAATTAACCTGGAACAGAAACCGAAGACATTGATTATGCCTTTGAATAAATTAATTAAAAAGGAACTGCCGGAGGCAGAGTTCAAGAAACCTAAACCAGTGGCAGTGAAGGAAGAAAAAGGGAAGAAACGTGCAATAGATGAACTTATGGAACAGGAAGAAAGTAAACGAGAAAAGGCCAATCGGAAAGATTATTGGATAACGGAAGGCATTGTTGTTAAAATAATGACTAAATCGCTTGGAGAAGAGTTTTACAAAGCCAAGGGTGTGGTTCGAGAGGTCAAGGATAAGTACACAGCAATCGTAAAACTCCTAGAAGGAGGCAAGAAAGTTAAATTGGACCAAGCACATTTAGAGACAGTGATACCAGCTATTGGAAAAAATGTGCGGATTGTTAATGGGGCTTATCGGGGTGAAACTGCAGTGTTGTTATCCATCGATGAGCAGAATTTCTGTGCAGATTTGGAAATTGCTAAAGGACTGCTCAAAGGCCGCAAGTTAAAAGGAATAGAATATGAAGATTTTTGTAAAATTGATGAAGTTTAGTTTAATTTGTAAATGTTTATTTATTATAAAAAGAAAACGACTGTAAAATAGAATAAAATTTGATTTTATTATTGAGTTCTCTAAGTATAAACCTGCTTGCTAGTACGTATTAGTTTGTTTTTAAATATTTTTGAATGATTTTCTTTGTAGGTATTTTCACCATGCAGAATATTACTCCTTACCGCAAAAGTTCCAACGAGGGTAAATTATTTGAACTGAATAATAATATGTTGTGACGTTATAAATGTTGATTAATTTGTTTTATAATAGATCGACTGCCATTTTCACTACTTGGAAATCCAAGCGTTGGAAAGCAAGAGAGGAAATCAATTATGTATAACTTTCAACGAAAAACCATACTCTTTCTTGACCGGCGAAGACTCAACTTCAAGTACAGAAGTGGATAGCATGATATCAGCTCTTGCTACCGCGATACGTAATATTTTTCCAACCGTTTCTCTTCATTATATTATACGTAAAGTACGTGAACATCTCATAGAAATGTTTACATATTTATATTTCATTTTCTACTTTAACAGATTGACGTTATACCCACTTCTCGTTTACAAGTTCTTCGCGACATCGAAGCAGTTGGCAGTAATATTCGGGAAGTCGGTCCTTGTGGTGGCTTTTCAACACAGTATGCTTGCATGTGTGATTTTCATAACATGCCATACCGAGAAGAAGTTGCCTGGGACGTGGATAACATATACGTATCGTTAAATACTCGGGAATTGTGCTTGAAAGATTTTGACCATCTGGATCAAAAGTAATTTACTAAATTTGGATGGAGCGTTCATTATTCTAGATAATTTTATTCCTTCTTGCAGGGATTTAATTCCAATTATAAGTGCCCTGGAATATAATACGTGGTTCACAAGATTACGGGTGAATCATGTGAAGCTGTCGCACGATGTGATGGAGAAAGTATTGCATGTGTTGCGAAAGTCATTGAGTTTGGAAGAATTATACTTGGATAATCTAACTCTCAAGTCAGACTTCATCAACAAGCTAACGAGTGTGATAAAAATGAATCGTATCATTCCTTTGCATACGATCGACTTGTCGAATAACATTATTGAAGACAAAGGTGCCATTAACTTGGGTAGCTGCATCGCGGAATTGAACAAGGGGCTAGTGCATTTGAATCTTTCGCATTGTGGACTCACAGCGAAAGGTGTGAATCAACTGGCGAATCAGATGAATAATAAAAGTAGTCTGTATAATACTTTAACGTATTTGAATTTAAGTGGAAATAACCTAAAAGATGATATTAGCGTAAGTTTCTTTTTGTTTAGATAACTGCCAATATAACGCTCTTTTATTGCAGCATTTACATACATTTTTAAGTCATTCCAATGCCATAAATTACCTAGATATTTCTGCAACGGATATAATATTAGAAAACGTAAGTTGTAACGTTTTTATAACATGCAAAGTGTGTTAACTTACGAACTATTGTTCAATTTTAGCTGTTTAACGCTTTAGTTAAAGGATGCACTACGAATTTAGTACATCTAAACGTTTGTCGCAACCCTTTCAGCAGCAAAAAGAGTAAAGAAGCACCGTTAGCGTTCAAGCAGTTCTTTAGCACTTCCTTTAACTTAAAGTATTTAAATATGAGTCACTGCAAGTTACCACAGGAAGGACTTAAGTATTGATTAATATTCTAAAAATGTATTATTTTTTATTTCGTCTTTTTCTTGGCAGAAACTTGTTATTGGGATTAGCGTGTAATGAATTTACGAAAGGTATTATTCTTGATCTGAGCTACAATTCACTTGGAAGTCAAGGAGCGCATGTTATTGAATCATGTATTCACGGTGTCAGATGTATTAGTAGTTTAGATATAACTGAAAATAGTAAGTATTATTTCTATTAAACTAGAATGTGTATTAAGAATTATGATTTTTTTTTCAGATATGGACGTTGACTTGGCACAAGTTGTAATAGCGATTAGTAAAAACAAATCACTGAAGCATCTACATATGGGTCGCAATATGACAAACATGAAACAGAAACATATTTCGACCATTATGGATGCGGTGGTGCAAATTATCCAAGATGAAGAATGCATGCTGCAATCTTTGTATCTCCCAGATTGTCGACTTAAGTCGGATCTGCATAACTTCTTTAGCGCACTGGGAAACAACAAGTGCTTGGAGATTATAGACATTAGCGGAAACATGATTGGCGATTCAGGCGCGCGGTTATTAGCAAAAGCCTTGCAAATCAACACTAAGTTGAAAAGTATCTCGTACGACCGAAATAATATCACTCTTCAAGGCTATACGGATATTGCCTACGCGTTGGAGAGCAATCGAACTGTAACGCATATGCCGTTCCCCATTTATGATATCACGCAATGCATGAAAGCAAATGCCGAAAAAGCGGACTTTCTTATGAGGAAAATTCAGGATTTGCTGAATCGCAATGTATCTCCCCGAAAGAACAACATGAAGAAAAATCACGCTTTGCAGCCTGGATTTATGTTGAGTTCAAAACAACACGCTGTTGATCGTTTGGTTAACCAAACAACAGATGTTATTAAAAACTTAGGTTCAGAATCAAATGCAACGAATAACGATATCAGTCATGCAAATGAAGTTATGAAAGACGCGGAAAATTCTAAAAAGTTGTTCAGCATTTTGCAAGATGTCGCGCAACAAAAGGATGAAGTGCATCCGGTCAAAGTTAAACTACACCAGGTTTCTTCGGATGTTCATACATCTATCAATGAATATCTTCAGACAATAACTGAAAAGATGCTTAAAAGTGCCCGAGAACTATGCCCTTATGTTTTGAATGACAATCACGTTATTCAAGACATTAAGCGCGACTGCAGAAACAAGAAACAAATCCCACTGGATTTTGTGACTAATTGTATTAAACATCAAGCTGGTACGGATATCATGAACAAATTGGGAGAATTAAATCTTGTTATTGCTTCCTATGTCTCTGAGCAAATAACTGATGAAGTATTTGAAACATTACTTAGAGGATATAAAATTCTACTGGGCGATAATACTGGAATCAGAATTGATTCTCCACCGAGGCGATCGAGACTCAGCAGTTCAGGAAGTTCACGCCATGGTGCCAGCGATATTTCAATTACTGATAGTAGTCATTTGTCTGATCATTCACCATTGGTAAGTCTGGTTTTGTTATATTTCATAACTAATTTTATAATAACTAACTAACACATGGCGTTTTATTCGAATCATGAATGCATTCATAATAGAAATTGGAATATTTGAATCTGGTAAGTACCTACTCCATCATTCATCCATCTATTTAATTAATATTTACTAACTTTATCTAGTGCATGCATTAAAACATATTTTATCATATTTTTTATCTAGGCTACTCCGCATTTGTCAATAAAACGAAAGAGTTTGCACGGACGTAAATTACGCCCGAAGTCAGTGGTCGACAGTGTGGAAGGGTTGTCCGCGGACGATATACCTAGTCTTTTGCCAAATATGCCTCGCAATGGAGAAGAAGAAGATTCAGTCACTGAACTACCAAATGCCACCTACCAGTTGCAGCATTTAGTAAAAGGCCGTCCACGACGAGCTAAAACACGCGCTCCGTCACGACCTTTGTTGCGGCCAACTGATGCTGTCATTGATGTTGTTGATACAACTCCGGACTTGAAAGAGGGCTTGGATAGTTTCTTTAGGCCGGGTTCTGTAACACCTACTTCTGAAGATACAACACAGGTTGATAGTAGTCCCAATCATGAATTTACATCACCCAACCTGAGCGACGGTCGTAAAACGCCCAGAACAAATGTGAATTCCCCTCAACTCAAAGGTAATATCGGACAATTGTTAAAGCCACAATTTTTATTACAAGTGTTTGATTATATAGTTTTACTTACGCCAACTCCGAGATCACGGTCTATTGATAATTTAGAACACCAATCGCCAACTGTAAATCGTAAAACTTCATCTTCGGAAAATACTTCGCCGTTAGTTCGCCGACCCACGGGCGATAGTTTATTGTCTCAAGGCAGCAGTGAAGGAGAACTGGCTGATAACTTGGGATCTGGTCAGCAATCCAAGGCAACTACCCCTGATAATAAAGACGAAGACTTGAAAAAAGTCAAGCCCGCACCTGCGATTGCGCCGAAGCCGCGTCCGTGGTCAATGATTAACAACACGGAGAAGCAGTCTTCTGCTGATAATTTACTAAGTGATGGTTCATCTCCCATTCATTCCACTGGGAACACACCAGATTCGGCAGACACTTTGGATAGTGACACTTCATCTATAGATCGCAAATCCACAAAAGAGAAAAAATCAGGTAATAAAAGTATGTTTTTATACAAAATTATTCCATTCAGCAACATTGCTATATCATATTGGGTGGCTTCATATTTGAATTGGTTTATGTTCATTACATTTGTTCATTATTAATGTCATGCTTTATTTTGCTTTTATTTTCATTAAGGTTTATTGCACAACTATTTTCGGGAAGATTTTAAGTTTCTTACTAGAAATAAGGTAAGATTTATGTTACATTTTATCATTGCATCATTTCAACATTTTATTTGCTGTTATAATGAAAATGAAATGCTTTATTTCGCAGGTGATAGCGGCTGATAGACCGCGTAGTATGGCCGAGCATAGTCGTGATAGTAATTACAATTGCAAAGGTACGGAAAATGCTCACATCAGCAGGTAATATATAATATAAATAACTAATACAAAACACGAACTGCCAGCGTTTATGATCTGTTCATGACGAATTGCCAAAAATTTGAAATTATGTGCAAGTTTCTTAGAGTAAGGTGCTCTTTCTTTGGTGCAAACTTAAAACTTAACGAAAACGAAACTATTTTCTCATCCATGATTGCACACACTATTCGTAATAATTTCCAAGTTGGAGTTGTCATTAGTGATTAGACGACGAAAATTTAATATGTAGTTGTTCCTGAAATTGAATTGGCGTTGAATTAGAATGAAGGTTAATTATAAATATGTACTTCCGAGCATATTTATGAGTGTGCAATTAAACTATAGTGAATCGATGATAGGACTTCTTCATATTTTAACCGAAACATAAATGACTACCATTAAATGTTATATAATCATGAACAATATATAAGGCAAATTATTGCATTCAAATGAGAAATATTTTAATTCATTTCCTAGGAATATTTTAAGAGAAACATTTATTAGAAACTATTTTTCAATTAGATGAATATTTGCAGAAAAACTATTTTCATGAAATTCTGAATGCGTAATCTGTAAATATTACAGAATTCATATTTTATGATATGTGCTTTTCAGCCTTTTCTTGTTTCATGTGGCTTAGTAATCGTATGCGTTAATTGAAGTAATTAATGCGTACTTATGTTTTGCAATAGTTAAATGACGCGTCTTCATATAAGTATAAGTACCATTTAAAAACGTATATTTTACAGTATGTGTTATGTGATATTACCATTATAATATTTTAAATGTGTGCACACATTAATTCTCAACTCTCCTGTGTTTGTACTATCTGGAAAGAATGCAATTATTAATTATCAGTAATGCTTCCAATTTATGTTGTAATTTGGTCATTTTGTAATATTCTTATAAACTATAGTAGTTTAGTTCATATATATTATTAATGATTGTATCAGATACAGATTGTCTTGAAGCATTTGTTTTTTATGCAAGTATTCTCGTGACTGCCGTTGTATAGGTAGTTTCATTGATAGTGAATTCAAAATATTATTGAAAGTATAATACTGTGTTTAAAACTTGATAAACTCGGGAGGATTCCTTTTTACAAAAACTCTTCTATCATTTATAATGAAACGTTTATTATTCCTATTTACTGTACCAAGTTTATTCGTAATATAAACCTGTATATATTATTATCCATGTTACTAAGAAGCCAGCAAATGAAGTCATAAAACCTTCTTTGGTTAATTCCCATGGTCCACCGTATTCCTCATCATCAATATTTTGAAAATTGCTACAGTACAAATAAACTATGGCCGCATTAACAAGCATAAATCTGGAATATTAATTACAAATTAATCACGTGATGCAAGTTTTATACAAACTATAATATTATTACAGTGCGAGTCCTAGGAAGCCCTTTATTGGAATTAGTCCCCAAATTATGCCGAGAATTATTCCAATTGCTTGCCGTGCCCAATATATTACATCTAAAAACTCTTCCTAAAATTAATTAATTGAGTATTTCCTATATGTTGTTGTATAAACATAAATGCAAACCTTATCTGGCCACTCAGAATTTGCCTTTATTGCACGAGACCAAATTGAACATGTGTCTTGAACCTTGCCTTCCACAGTTTTTGTTTTTGTAGACATTTTATTTTAGAAATACGTTTTTAATTTATGACTTAATAGAAACAGTACTTATTGTTAGTGATTTACTTGTTTAAAAGAACACTTTTATTTTTATTCTAGGCTTTCATTTTGGCACGTCATTACTCGGTCTAGTCCCACAGATCAATGTTACGTGACGCTAGCAGTATCATACATATTGTAACCTAACATCTGTATTCAAATAATTTTGGTATTTTTTTATTCTTCTCTTATTTTATAAAACATAATTACCAAACAATGAAAGACACTGTAGTAACTATACAGGTAGAACACATTTCATGTGTTTAAGAAATGCCGTGTGAACATTCCAGACTGCTTAAACTTTGGAACTTTTCAAACTATTTACAAGAAACTATATTATGAAAGCGGTGCTTTTGATTGGCTGATACTATTTAAACTTTGATACTCTGATACTTTGATACAATTTCCCTTGATTATCTTCAGAGAACAATTGTTTGTAACCGCATTACACTACATATTTAAGTTTTTACAAATTGAACGAGCGTGTACAAGTTTTAATATTGGCTAGGTAAGAGCGGCATGTAGTATAGTTGGTAGCATGCTTGGCCTATCGAGCATGGGTCCCGGGTTCGAATCCCGGGTGTTGCATTTTAAATAAAATTAATTTATACTACGTTGAATGCGTCCCCACCGCTGGAGAGCCTCTTCAAAGAGGCCGAGATGGCGACACCGCTCCCAGTGTAATGGTAACTAAGATCGGGAAATGGGAGTCAGATCGTTGCGGACCACATAGCTGGCCGGTCGACTGACGGGGAGGGTGGGCTAAACTCCAAAGCTCATTCTTAATAAAACAGAAAAATTAAAAATAAATTTTTATTTTGTTTTATTTTCTCCTTTTTCCCATCTCCTGCTTTTCTCGCAAGTCTTCAGTGCTACTATCTATTCGTTACCGGAGGCTCTGTCACTAGTAAATTTTTCACAAAGTGAAATTCGCCACGGCCGGGATTCGAACCCGGGATCTCTCGCTCACATGGATTGCACTTTACCAACTGAGCTACCAAACTGTCGTACACATAAAGTAAAACGCACCTTTTAACTCTATGGTTGACTTAATTAACAAAACGTAACAATTGATATTGAACTTTGAATTTGTTTAGTTTATTTCTTTTGAAACATCTTCTGGAGTTTATAAAAATCGGAAGATGTTGTTTACTATCGTAGGTGTTAAACTATAATGGCGATGCTATCCACTAAATATGTACGAATCAAAGGTATTTCATCAATAGAAATCATTACTGTCCAGGAATTTTCATTAAATTCCTGCAGAAAAAGGAATAAACAAGTAATAAGTACAATGGAGACTTAAACATAAAATGTATATGTATATTTTTAAGTTAATTTGTTAATTAGAAAACCTTGTATTCCTATTGATAGCAATTTATAAAAATAAAGAATTCATTTCTCTTCATAATGAAGAGATCTAAATGAATGTAGGGATCGTTCAAATTCCAATACGTGCATTCCATCCCTTCATATAAATACCGAAGTTCACAAGGAAGACCTCATTTCGACGCAACATGCCACCGACAAAGCTTCTTGCAGTGTGCTATATATTCTTAGTTATTTGTAATTATGACAGTGTACATGCAAATCAAGTTTTTCATATTCCTCTCGATCAAGATGGCAGTATTACTTTAGATTGGTCCATAAATTACTTGAAAGAAACTATTTGGTTTGAAATTCATCTACCAAGCGAAGACTTTGGCTGGTTTGCCTTTGGTTTTTCAAACTACGGGAAAGCATTTCCTGCAGATTATTACTTATTGTGGACTGATTGGAAAAGTAGTGTTTTTCTGCGCGTAAGTAGATCTTTTATATTATTGAACAAAAATAATCATTTATATTCAAGGATACATGGGCAGATGAACACGGAGTATTACATGTAGACAAACAGCAAGATGTGATTGGATATCACATGAAACAACGTGGAAAAATACTAAAATTTACATTTCACCGCAAATTCGATACGTGTGATTCAAATGACTATCTAATTGATGATGGAACAACGCATATTGTTTGGTCAAAAGGACCGGAGATAGTTTACCATCCAGGCGGGCTTAATATCAGCTCTCGCGCTTCGGGAATGACCAGAACGCAACTTTTAAAGAACTTAGACATCGCGGAAGAGTCTCCTAAAAACGCTAAAAACATTGATATACACGTTGACCAAGTAAAGGTACCAAACACTGATACAACTTATTGGTGTAAAGTGGTAAAGTTACCAGAAAGTTTCACAAAGAAGCACCACATTCTTAAATATGAGCCTATCATCGATGAGAAAAATCAAGGAATAGTTCATCACATGGAAGTATTTCATTGCGTTGCGCCAGTTGAAGATGCTATTCCTATTTATTCAGGATCATGTTTTTCGTCGGATAGACCACCAAAGACGCAAGTTTGTAAACGTGTTTTAGCAGCATGGGCAATGGGCGCAAAAGGGTTCACGTATCCCGATCAAGCAGCATTACCTATCGGCGGGAATGATTTTAACCCTTATGTTATGCTAGAAGTGCATTATAATAATCCCCAACTTCACGATGGTCTTATTGATAGTTCAGGAATAAGATTTCACGTAACTTCCAAGTTGCGAGATCACGACGCAGGCGTAATTGAACTTGGCTTGGAGTATACTGATAAGATGGCAATTCCTCCAGAACAAAATTCATTTCCATTAAGTGGTTACTGCACCTCTGAGTGTACATCGATTGTAAGTTTAAAATTTGCAAAACAAACTCTTATTTTACATTTGATCATTTACAGAGTGTCCCTCCAACTGGTATCGTTATATTTGGATCGCAATTACATACTCATTTAACTGGAATTAAAGTTCGTACTAGACACTTGCGCAATGGAATTGAATTGCCTGAATTAAACAGGGATGATCACTACAGCACGCATTTTCAAGAAATCCGACGATTAAAACAATTTGTTACCGTTCTGCCTGTACGTAAATATGCCATATTCCTTAAAACAAATTAAATTGTTACATTTGAAACAATAGGGCGATGCCTTGGTAACCACTTGTGATTATCAAACCGTTGACAAAGATAACGTAACCCTTGGTGGATTTGCAATTAGCGACGAAATGTGTGTTAACTACATTCATTACTTTCCCGCAATTGACCTCGAGGTTTGCAAGAGTTCCATTAGCAATGATGCCCTACAGACATATTTCCAGTACATGAAGGAGTAAGTAAACGAAAGCGTTTTATTAAATGACTAATTACTCTTAATTGTAGGTGGGAAGATCAAAATACGTCACCTAAGAATGGAGTTTCTGCCAATTACAGATCGATTAAATGGAACAAAATGCGAGTGGAACTTTTAAAAGACGTCTACGCTGAAGCGCCACTCAATATGCAGTGCAACATGTCAAGCGGCGACCGTTTCCCGGGATATTGGGACAATACTCCCAGAACAACCATTCTAAAACCATTACCCCCCAAACGGCGCAAATGTTTCAATGAACAAAATAACAAATAATTATACTAATAATCACGTAAATGTCAGAAAAGTGTTATAGAAAACGCAATAGGCATAATATAATAAAACTAGTCAAGTGTAATGCTGAAAACATTGAAAACCATTTATTTATTACATCTATAGTTATTTATATAATTACAAATACATGAAAACTTCTTAAAAATACCTATTATCATATATTTTACATGTTATACTAAGTTTTCTATACACTACATAACTGCTAATTTTAACCCAAGAAAATGATAAAGCCGCCAATTACAGCTAAATAATTCTATGAAAATGAGTGAAAGCAAATCAATTATTCATCTTGTTTCAAATTTCAAATTAGAATTATGTCATGAATCCGAGACAATTGTTCAATGCTCATTGTTCTGAGCTGACGATGGTAATATTTTCTACCTTCCAGGCTTTCATGTCTTTACCCATTTAAAAAAATGCTATGTAAGTGATTCCGCAAACTTGTAAACACACTTTTCGGCTGCAATACGTTGACCATCATCAGCAATCACTCAGGCAATTCACCTTCCGCTTGCACCGAAGCCTTTTGTACAAAACAGGACCTTGCAACGGACTCAAACAGCCTATAAGAAAATGTAATGTTAGTATCATTCAATGCGATGTTAGTAAAGCCATTCCACTTACTTTTCAATCTCTGAAGCGCAGTGAACGAACTCGTGGGTCCAAAATTTGTACGTTGGGTTCTTGATCAATTCAATGAATGTGATGAGAAGTCCCCAGGGATGCGGCCTGTTCACAATCAAACGCTCCAAGAGAACGCGCGTAATTTGCTCTTGAATTGCTTCAGTGTTAGCTTGCTCGAATAAGTGAAGCAGCGTACAAGAGAAATAATGCGTATGACTGTTAGGATAGCGCAATTGATTGGCGATCGCGTTAAGAAACAGAAAGCGGCCTTCTGTGTCTAAATCAACCGCAAGGTTCTGGAAGATATCCATATGCGCGCTGTGTGCGATCGTTGTCATGCTTGGAGTTAAGCTTTTACCGCGGATGAACGCGATGGCTTGCGTGCCAACATAAAGCACCAGTGCATTCATCAACGGAATGTTGTATCTCATACCTGGTTCATTCGACACTTGAAGATTGGTTCGCAGCTCGGAGAGGAAAGTTACCGGCGAGCGGAGCTTCAAATAAGAGTCCAAATCCTTCTTGAACGATGCTGGCGTTATCATTGATGTAAAGTTTGTGAGCACGCGCGGTCCATAAGCAATCTCTTGCAAAATATCAACCTTCAAGTTGGGCGTGAATGGATCCGGCAGACGCATATTTCTTGGGAATGCAGACAAGATTAGGTTTCGCATTTGAATGCAGTTTGGTGGTATGACGTCGCAGAAACCATAGTGATAGTCGCACAAGAATTCCGGGAAGTCGTGCAGCAATACTAGGAGTACACGCAACGTTCCTTTATATAGCATTGTGACCGGTTTCGCCAGTTCAGCATTCCGAAGGAACGGCGATAAGTATTTGAACAGATCAATCAGCAGTTGAGCGTACATCGCCCATCCCTTTTGTTGCGGAGTTGCAGCCAACATTCTTCCCATGAATACGCGATGGGAAACTAGTTCCAGCCATGCATAACAAAATCCAGCCGCTTTTGAGGGACGCAGAATATGCAAAGTATGACAATAAGCGGTAAGTACGTGGAAGTTTATTGCTTCCAAGACTGGCTCCGGTGCATTCAATTCTAAAAAGAGCATGATGAATATGCGGTGGTATGGAAATTGTTGGAACTCAGTTCCGCGTTGTTCGTGATCTTGGAGCAAGCAGCCAGCAACGATGCCAAGCACTTTATTGAGCAAATGTATTTTGGTTGTGGTGTTCTGCGAATCTCCAGAATGTTTCACCAGCAACGTGACCAATCGCACGAAGGCATCCAGTGTGTTAAAGCACTTTGCACGAATGTGATTATTGGTCATGGGTTGGTTGTCCATACTGCGATAAACAATCTCAACGCACATTTGTGTCGACAGTCTGAAGAAGCGCGTGATCAAGTCGTCGGTTTTCAGAATGCCCTGCAAGTTCATCTGATGGACAAACATGCTGAAGGCTTTGGTTGAATCACGACCTGTGGGTTGTGCGTTGTAAATGTTAATCCAATCGCGAATTAGAAAATCGGTTTTGTCCATCAAACCTGGCGGA
>NBZA01003282.1:25538-39519 GCA_003054995.1 Aleochara bilineata
GCAAGTCCAGCACTGACGTGAGTGCTTCTGGTGGCGGTCGCAAATGCGAATTGATCTTGATCATCATCTCAATTGTGTTGCTGAAATCATTGTCGCTCACAAACTGATTCGATCGATCGTCAATTAGCAGATTCTGTATCAACACTGTAGTCATCGCAACGGCTCTAAAGTTGGGACCATTCTCCATGCACTGCGCCAACGCCACATCAAACACGGGCATGTTCACTAGACCAGCGCGAATCAACGTTTCAATCGCGCTCTCGTTATACCGGAAATCGTCGCGGAAGTCCGTAAGAAACCGGGTTACATTTTTGTTCACCCATTGCTGCCCGTACGCCCTTGGATCTTGAAGAGACTTTAAAATACGAACAATTATTTCCTTGAATCGTGTATTGACAAGATCATCTACTGGACTGAGTGCTTCTTGCAAAGACTCAACGCACTAAAACAAAATAAGACACAAGCATATAACATTCGCTCTGCATTTGTTCAATCGCCAATCCGCCTACCTTTTGAATGATGGCAATTGAGGAGCCACCAATTTCGCGGTTGTGAATCAGATACATCAAACATTCGCGAATCATTACCATTCTACTGTTGAGGATGCCATACGCATTCTGATTGGAAGTAGCTTGTATAAATTGTTCAGCTTCTACAGCAAGTTTCTCAAATAGAGCAATCAAATCATCAGATTGCGTAATCTGGAATGGTGTTGATGTATGCGCTGGTTGCGGAGGTTCCATAAGAACCGTAGGTTTTGGAATGAACAACGCACTATCTCTTTCGGTGAGCGGCAGGAATCCGGGTATATTACGAGCGAACTCTTCATAAACAGCCATTTGTGAAGGACTCACTCCGCCAACTTTCAGACGAATTGGTTCAGGCATTCGCTCGGCTTGATAGGTAAGAGCGACTGGATCGCAATAGCGTCTGAAAATATTTGTAAAAATAATTGTTAGTCAAATCCAAACATATAGTAAGAAATGTTCATTACTAACCTTCCTTCTTGACGCGCAATTTTACGCAGCTCAAACTCGTTATACAACCTTTTGTCAATTTCAGGGATGGCCTTTTCAATCGCGGTCTTTTGAATAAACGCGCAGGCAAATTCCATATTATCTTGAGCGATCATATTCGCTGCTTGTTCAATCATGTCTTTTTGTTGCGAATTTGGATTCGCAATTGCAGTTTTAATTGCAACTTTTAATTGAGTATTGATGGCGGCCAAGAGTTGGTCTCTGCAAGTAATCATTGCCATGCCAGCAGTAAGATTACGAACCATGTAATGAGAGGCAGATCGCATCCTATTCTCATCCGAGTCCAATGCAAAATCTTTACGAATAATATGCTCGCACGTTTGCAAAGCGATTTTGATCGCTCGATCAACGACAGGCGCAATCCAGTCTTGAACAGCACGATCAATTGCAGTTTTGACCAGCGCCTTAAGTTGTGGCTGAGTTTGGAACAAAACAATTGTCGGACTGATTGTTATATGAGATTGGTATGCGGAATTATTTGTCAATTGGATATCCATGTAGCTGAATCTGGGCTCCGGTGCAGTTACATTAGATGTTGGTGTAACGCTGTTCGGCTGCGCAACTGGCGGAGTGCTGGTTGCTTGTACAACTTGACTCAATTCCGGTTCATTCATCATAGATTGTATCGTCATTTGCACTTGCGATACCTGTGGTGTATTATCTTTCTTCGACGCTTGTGTCCGCAGTTGAAGTTCAATCTTCCGAAGAACGTCAGGATCTTTCAGTATATTCGTCGGCTTCAAGTTATTAATTTCGATGTCTAGAGTTTTGCACAGCACTTCGATTTCAAATTTGAGATTAAGTTTGAGGTCAGGCTCTTGGTGCATTTCAGCGAGCACATTCATGATTCCAATCGTCCATGGATTTGGTGCTTTAAATACTTTGCTCTTAGCACACGATTCCAGAATCTTTGCAATGAATGGAACAATATATAGCAGTTCTTGTTGACCCTTGTGGTACGCTTCGATCAACAAGCCTTTCAAGTCAATATCTATTTGAAGAATGGGTTTATTTCGCCCCAGTGTCATCATTCCTAACCAATGGCCCAAGTTCTTAAGCAACGAGCGATCGGAGAAGTTGTCAATAACCTTGTCAGAGCGCAAAAGAACTTTGATATTCCGAAAGGTCTCTTTCGTTACCATTCGGTTAACGTCTGGAACTTTCAGTACGTCCAGAAAATTGGAGTAAAGAACATGAAAGTTTAACTCAATTGATGCACGCTTCATAACCAAATATTGAGATATCCACGGCCAATATTCATCCGATACGATTTCTCTCAACTCGTCGCATTTCTTCTGCAAATTCAGTTGGCTGAGATTGTTGAATATAAATGCAATTTTGTCTTGCAGTTGTTCTGGTGGAGACATGATCTTTTCTTCCTTCTCGGTAGCCACCAGAAGTGTGTCAATGTTTGTGGCGTTGGCAATCGACGGTCGACTTCCCAGACTGGTGGCCGAACTTGTGCTCACTTTACTAACTGAAGACGTGGCAGGCGTAGACTTGTATCCCTGATTGGACAATGGCGGCCCAAGCACAGCGACTAAGTTGGCTGGCAAAACTGGGCCTTGAGGTTTGCTGGGCGGCTCTGAACTTTGTAACCCAAACTCAACATATTCGATGAGATGTGGCGGAAACTCATTGAAGTGTGGTATTGCACGCACGTGCTCGCAATACTTATGGTACTCTTTCAATCTTGTTTTGAACCGATCTAACGCAGCAATACCGAAGTAATACATTTTCGAACCTTCTGGCTTGCGTAGTGCGTCAAGCACGAATCTCAGTGCAAGGCCCAGAGCCATGTAGCTCGTGACCAGTCCTCGTTCAATTATACCACCAAATAACTGAGCAGTAATGTGCAATTCTTTGTCAGGATATTGAGGAAAGAAGCGATATTCTTCAAATAAGTTTCTCAACATGCAATGAAATACCTATAATTTGTAAATAGTGATTATTAATATAACATTCAGCAAATTAAACACGATTTAAGGACGAAAACATACTTCTCTCTCGCGCTTGTTTGGAGAGTCTTGAAATCGCTTCAACATTTCAAGCACCTCGTCGATAGTCAACGTGGGATGAGGCGGATGGTTGTAGATTCTTTGGAAATAACCGTTCGCCTCATCTTCGATGTCCTTCGAAACATTAGGAGCGATTTCCGGGAACAACGTATTGTCGGGAATGCGCTTATCCATACCGGGATTCGGGCCGCCCATCCGGCCGAGAGATCCCAGTGCACTCGGCACCAACGACGCTCCAGTCCCCACCGGGCCTTGATGCTGCATGGGCATTATCGGAAACGGGCTGTTGGATGCACCTGCGGCGCTCAATATTCGGTTAGGTGATCCGGGAGATTGAACTAAGGGACCTAAACCACCTTGTAATGTAAATGTGTTAGCCTGGCCGCCAAGTGATAAGTTTGCCAGCGACGAACCAATGTTCGTAATGGGCTCAGCCGCTGTCGAATTGTACAACTGGCCAGCAATACTCGATGGATTGAAAGGCCCGTCTAAGCCCCGATGCGTACGCAACAGACTAGTTTGCTGCGCTTGCTGACGATTCTTCAGCAATGCTTGATAGTTCGCTGTTATTGTAGTAATCGCATCAATGCACTCGGGACTAAGATTGATCAGTTGACTATTTGTCAGACAAATGACAATCGTGGCGAGTGTCTCAGCAGGCAGCATATTGGGTTTAAGTGAATCTTCGTTTTTGCCGATGATTTGCGGACAACGTCGGTGTAGAAATTTGATACACGCAGAGACAAAACTTTCCCCTTGCTCGCGGATCTTGTCCTGCAACCACTTCTCCAGCTTCAAGTATTCCCTGCGCGAGGCCAAGCAGGCCAAATCAATGATGAATGGATAAGACTGTACATTAAGTAACATAGACAAGGCCTTTAAGTCTTGAGCTACCTCAAGAATGCGGGACAGTCGCGCTTGATCGCCGTCGCCTCTTGAGTACCACTCGGCCATTGCGTGCATGATCGTTGGCTTAAAATTGCCATTTTGCAAATGCCACGCATGGTGTAAAATGATGCCGGAGTTCGCATGATTGCCCAGGAATATCGGAAAGAGTACTGTAAGCAGTTCTTGCCTGAGAACCGTCAGCGGTCCTTGGATTTGCAGAAGCGCAAGTATCAGCACGTCCGGGCAGTTTTGGATAGGAAATTTGAAGAGTTCTTGTACTTGAGCATAGCAACCACAGTCGGCAATTGAAAGCAACACTTCGACCAAGTTCATGGATCGCCAGGTCGCCAACTCCTTGCTATCCTGGTCCGGCGGTGTTTTGAGAAGATCGACAGGAACTAAACTGGCTGGATAGTCGGCGAACGAGAACACGTCTGAGTTCTTCAATACGATCTGAATCAAACTTAATTGCGGCTCGATATTCACCCAGCGCCGATAAAAATGTTCAATGGGAAATGCTTCGGCACGAAATCCGGAAGCTTGCAGGCCAAATCGAAGTGCACTTATTAACAAGATTAAACTCGGTCTATCTTTGATTACAAAGTCCGGCTGATCGAGCTCAAACATAACATTGCTCCACGATAAATTCGGCACTACATCCATCAGCGCTTGCACAAACACTTCCATATTCCAAGACGAGCAGCGAGACTCGTTCTTGCCGAACGAGCCGGGAGACTGAATGTTGATCGATTCCTCCAAGGTGGTGGCGGTGCGGCACATGAGGATGATAATCTTCGCCACATTCACCGGCGTGATGTCATTGCGGTTGAGCTTGTGTAAGTATTTTCGGCAGTCCTCCGCGGAAGACGTGAAGCCGTAGCCGAGCTCCTTGATGAGATCAGTCATTGTGCAATCTAATATACCCCCGGATAATCCGGGGCCTTCACCTGACATTTCCTGAGAAAGCTCGCAGTCTTCCGGATACACCAATGGTGCTAAGACGACGGGAACGAGATCCTGGGGAAAATCGCGCTGGAGGGCAGTGAGGAACGACGTCTGAAGCTCAGGGCTAAGGCCTAAATCCTTCGGGCACTTAAGTACACCCGACAGTATGATGTGCAATACCTCAGTGGTGGTGTTGTGCAGGCCTCTTTCTTCACTTTCGGTGCCTTCAGAGTTAACGTAGGACTTGATCAGAGCAGGTGTACAAACTTTCAAGTGGCTCTGCGCCAATGAAACAAGGTCCTTGTTTGGTGAGCGGAGTAGTGCAAGTGCAAAAACACCTTCTTGAAGAGGAGGAAGCCACTTGTACAGTTGAAAAAACTGAGGTCCAACTTTAAGATTCTGCAATAAACCAATACATACAGCATTAGTATAGTTCAACATGCATTATGATCCGAAGTACCTTGTTGGTGAATGAATTGGTTGTTGCTAAACAAATGGAGGTGACCAACGATGGTTTATTAAGCAAGCTGGCAAAATAATGTAGCAGCACCTGCTGAGGGACTGAGGTCTTACTCAATGTCTCGCTGAAGTCCACTGAATTAAAGAGACATTGAGCCAGGTGTCTATCTGCTTCTAATCCATGAAGGTACACCAACTGTAATAGAATACACAAATGTACTACATCCGATATCAATGTGTTCTTGATTAAATGTAACTTAATCTAATTAAATATCAAATACATTTGTAGGAGCGGACGCCAGAGTTGAGAAGCAATGACATGACTTACAAAAAAGTAACAATGTCAGTCAGATTTGATCGACAACTGGTCTTCTTTTGAGTCAGTTTGAATGCATACCTTTGTTACGCTAAAATCACGGATGAACATAACACACACTAAAATATTCTTCGTAATTATAATTAACTAATATTAGTAAGCTAATAAATGAGGAATTAAACATATCGCGTACCTCAGAACGCCATAATTGGGTGATTTTAACGACAAGCGACTGGCAATTACTGAAGCGTTGCTATTGCTTTGTCAATGCACATTCAATGAATTCATGTAAACCACAAAATCAACCAGCACTCAAAAACCATTCTATGCAAAAGCGAAAAACAGAATGTGAACTTCGAATCGTGTTTATCTGTGAAGGACAGAGAAACACGAGATTTCGTGTCTTCGCGATAAAAATACCAAGTAAACGCAAGCTTTAAAATCACCTCGCTACAATCCTGCTTAAATGCTTTCTACACTTAATAAGTACACAACTTACATACTTGAAGATATCCGGACTATATCGCTACATTTTCACTTGATTAGTCTCGAAATTAACAAAGCTTGCTGCTTGGTGCAGCGGTTGTTGTCAACAGAAGCAGATAATTAATGTGGCAACATCGGTTTTTATTGTCGGAAATGATACAACATGGCTGACGCCGTTTGTCAGCAGGTACACGGACGAGGCATTTCAACATGAGTTTGTCGAGAGCTCTGCGCGGCAGCAAGCGAACATAATTACCTTGTGTAGTTCGGAGCAGACTTGCTTATGATTCCGCTTCGATATCGATGCAACTAAATAACTGATCTGTGACAAAGTAAAAGACAACGAGTCCAGGTTCATAGTTCCATGAACGCGGCCTCGAAAGCTTCAAATACGCTTGAAGCTTTCTCAGGTATCCACGGTTCTTTTATCCAAAAAGTCTTATTGATGATCGAGCAACTATAATGGTGGTCTAAGACCATCATCGAAACTTTCATCAGCTCGGCACAAACTAATTTTTAAAGCCTCATCGTTTGCGCTCGCGGAATAAAACACGGATTACTTCTGTCGCACTCGTAACACATGCACACGATTAATAATACTAGAATTTTCGACTTTCTGCGCAAACGTCAGTTACAGTCTAGGAACATTTACGCCGTTGCCAATTTGCTGCCGGCTGTCGTGAGGGAAACAAGATTTGTTATTTTTTACAAGCAATGAACACTTGCATCTGCAATCATATCACATCAATTAATCACTAATTAATTTATCGAAAAGAAGCATTGGTTTCATCCAGTATGTCAAACAAAAGTACAACTAACAAGTTTGATGATTTTTTTACTATGTTTAATGTGGCAATAAGTATATCGATTGTTACGACCCCCTATTTTGTGATAGTTTTAAGTTTTGAAATAAGATTTGCAGTTTTGTGAGTCCATTAGTTTTTGGTTATAAGTTTCACATTTGTCAAATTTTCGTTATAATTTGTTTTAAAAATTTGTTGTCATCTTTCATAAATAATATTTTAAACTGTAAATAATATTATAGTGCAATGAATGACTCGAGTTCGAATTTGCATTGGAATAGATCATTTTCCGCTCCTGATATTTCAACGAGCAGTTATTTGTTTGAGGAGCAACATAATCATGCGAGCAACGTTCCTAACCCAAAAATTGAAATATTCAAGCAGTTCGTAACATTTGCATCTCCTACTAAGCATTTTAGCCTTGAACAATTATCAAGTAATAAGTCTTTTGCATAGTAAACAGTAGTGATAAGCGTATTTTTTTCCAGAAACTAGTAATACGTCTTTGTTATCCACTCCTACCATAAGGGACACTTTCAGGACTGGCGACTGTCCCTTGAATTTGAATAGTTTCTCATTAAAACATGATTCTCCAATGGATATAGATTCAGATCAGATAGTCGATTTGACAACTCAACCGGACATATCAGTATGGTCCGAAGGCGCAAAGAAACAGCCAACTATATTAGACTACGTTGATTTAACTTATAGTGGTAATACACCAGTGCTCAAAATGAAAAATGTGACTTCTAGGAGATACTTTAAAAGAGCTAGCCAAAAACATAAGAAGGAGGCAGAGAAAGGTTCTAAATTCTACATGAAATATAACTTAGGAATATTAATTTTTGGATTAGTGGCCGTTCAAATCTACGACAAGCTAAATTATAATAGAAACATAAATATTCTTGAAATACGAAACCAACTGGACGCTCTTTTAGTCGGTCAGGATGAAGCTGTGAAACAATTAAATATTGCCCTTGAGCAGTTTGAAAGTGGTCCAGTTGTACCACAAATATTAGCATTAATGGGCACACCAGGAGTTGGGAAAACCCTAAGTGTCAATATAATTAAGGAACAGTTCATGCCAAAACAGATTTATGAGATTAACCTAGATGTGTTCGACGCAAAGACAGACTTTATAACTTTACACCGAAGTGTGCCATACTTAATCATTTTTGATGGACTTACAGAGCAGGACACACCAAAACTTATAAACGTTCTACAGACATTACCACAAGATAAGTGGATGTTAATAATAACCGTATTTAATATTCAAAACACTAGTGATATGAAAACTTTTCATGTAAATTCCAAATTGTTGGAGGACATTCCAAAAGACTTAGCACAACTGAGATGCAATATACATTCCATAATTTACGAAACATTTAGCCACGAACGTCTCAAGCAAAATTGGGCGAAATTCATTTCAGTTAATCGTCACTTGTTTGGACAGATAAAAGATGTAGAAAGTTTAATTCACAACTACGATTTGGAAACTTTTGGGTTCAAGGGACTTTTTGAGAAGATGAATTTAGCAATTACCCATACGTGAGAAGTGTTAATGTTAAAACAATGTATTAAAATTCAAATAACATACAACTGCTCATCGTTTAACTTACCTTTATTGTTGTTTTACTTGCTTCTAGCCTTCTTTGCGGGTTTTTTCACACTTTCATCAACATCCATTTTGTGTTTGTTTTCTTCTTCGGAAATAGGGGGTACGCTGAATCCTGGGACAAAAGGCTTCACTAATTCCAAAACGAACTTTTCGTGTTGAATATTCTTGGAATCCAAACGTAGACGGACTGTTACGGGGTCGAATGCGTGGAAAACTATGTCACCGCTCGACTGTGTTTGTTTCTGAAATAATAGACGTTAGGAAATCGCATTGACATTGCAAAACAGTTACTAAAGTTACTTCTTCGTCATAGGTGAAAATTTCAGAAACGGTGTCTTTCTGACTTAGAAACAACGTGCATTCCAATCCATACTTGGGAAGAAGAATCTGCAATGCATTCTTCCTCACGTATAAGATATATCCTTCTTCGTCCTGTATTTTTCCCTTGAAAAAGAGCTGAAAACCATACAAACCATTGGTTATTTGTTTAGCAATATTCATTGTTTGTAAACATACGTGAGTGTTGAAAGCGACCGACGCTCGTCCAGCGTATTGCGCCATTCGGTTTCGGTAATTTAAATTTTTGCAAAGTTCATCGGATTTGTGTTTGTTTAGCAAATCAGGGTACGTTACGTCGGCAGCAATCGAAACGGCCAATAATCGATGAACAATAATGTCAGCATATCGTCGAATGGGCGATGTAAAGTGTGTGTATAAAGGTACAGCCAAGCCGTAGTGGAAGTATTCATCTTTTTGGTACATTCCACTCGCAAAGTAGACGGCCTGAAGCATACACCGCGTTGCAATAATGCGCAACATTGTGTTTTGATAAGGATTATCCTCCCGAACAGCGTTATCCAATGAAACTGCGAGATTCTTCCCGGTTTCAATATTTATATCAAACCCTAAATGTTTTCCAGCTTTGATTAACGGCTCAAAATTACTTGCCGGTGGTACAGGATGCCGACGCAACATTGCGCAGTCAGGAAAGTCGGCCAGAATTCTTTCGGCTACACTTATGTTCGCCAGCAACATGAACTCTTCGACCATGGAGTTTGTATCGAGAAGTTTCTTGACTTCCACGTCAATTGGATCATGCGTTTCTGAATCCATCAGAATCTTCACCTCAGGCGAGGAGAGAACCAGAGCACCCTTTTCCAATCGGCGCTGTTTGAGAATTTTCGCCAGCGTGTTCAATAGTCGAAGTGATTTCGCCACATCATCATTGCGTTTTGTGTCGTCGATGGCAATTTGGGCTTCTTCGTAAGTCATCGCTGCCTTTGACCTTATTATGCTTTTAAAGAACCGCACGTTTAGTATATGCGCGTCGCTGTCCATTTCCCAAACGCAGGAGAATGCCAAACGTTCTTCGCCGCCGCGCAGCGAACATAGGTTACTACTCAACAGCTCGGGTACCTATATTAAAAGTTTCAAAGTATGTGGTATTGTTTAATATGTACAATTATTGTTCCTTACCATGTGTATTCTGGTATTAACCAAGTAAACTGTAGTCGCGCGTAAAGCAGACTCAATATCCAACGCAGTTCCAGGTCGGATGAAATGCGTAACGTCTGCAATATGTACGCCTACTTCCAGCTTGCCTCCGTCTATCTCGCGACAATGTAATGCGTCGTCTATATCTGTGCACCCCTTTGGGTCCACTGAACAGATAGTTAAATCTCTCAAATCAACACGCTTAGCAATTTCATCCTCAGATATTGTCCACGGTACTTGCGGCAAACAACTCAAAACTTCCTCGGAGAATTTACTATGAGGCACGTCATGTTCCAAAAGAATAACTTCGTTTTCAGTTTTCGGATCACCAATGACTCCAAGTGCTCTAACAAAATGTCCCTAAAATAACGGTTTCGTTATTATACGTCAATGCTTATACTTACAGCTCTACTTACGTTAGGATACCGAGAATGTCTTGGCCAACTGTCAATCGCAACAATAATTTTCTGAGTCCTAAGGAATTCGGCTTGCCTAGTTTCAATACGAATCTTAGGCATTTTTCTCTCAGCAGGTACAAACAAGTGATAAGCACCGTCTAAACTACTAGGTTGCAAAATACCGCAATACTGACGCCACTTTCTTCTTACAATTCCCACAATCTTGCCGGTTGGTTTGATGTTTATCTTCTTCTTTGCAACCACTTCAAGCAACTCCTTCTCTTTCTCCAGCACTTCTTCAACGCCATCGACATTGCTTTCATCCTCAAGAACAATGTCACTCGGTGATATCCACTGATCCTCTGGTAAGAGTTCCAGCGCAACTATATCACCGTCAACGGAACGATTCAGGCCGCTTCTTCCTTGTACAATGATGGGATAGTCATAACTTTCTACATTTACAAAACCTTCCAGAAAATTGTCCTGAGAACATCGAAAAGTCCCTTGAAGCAGGTTACCAGCTTTAAGACCTTCCATAATTTGCGTTGTGGACAAATGCGGAGGAAAGAAGTCATTTGCATCTATTTTCTCTGAGAAGTCTTTCTTTGAAAGTTTGTCTTCTATATTTGTGTTTCGCATGCCTTTGACATATTCCGTAACTAAAATTTGCAATAAGTTATAGATGCAGATATAAAAATGAGTTATCTATGCGGTAATTACTTGAGCATGATGTTATTCCTTCAGCAATGGCCAACTCTCGATTCGCAACATCATCAGTAATAAGAATAAACTTTTCCTTTGGCAAATGTTTCTTATACCACAAACAAGATGTCCGTATACATCTATCATTATAGTCATTAACAATTTCGCCTTTTTGTTGTTGAATATAAGTCTCCCTTAAAATTAAATATTGTTAATAAATATCCACTAAGTAATGACTATTGAATTATGTACATATGATGATCATTGGTGAAGATATAGAAATGTCTCGTTGCATTGTCAATAACACTCATCAATCTTTTATAAGTTGGCAAATTCCTGTGTTTTACTTCTTTTAATACTGTGTGTAAAATTATAACATTCCCAAAGCATTCTTCTTCCAACAAGTCCATCTGAAATATACGTAATGTTAAAAGGTTTCCGTAATAGTGAATATCTTGTGAACTTACTTGATCAAGAACTATGTTTGTATCCAATATTATGTAATGGTTGTAAGAAAACTTACTGGTTTTGTTCTTAAACCCCTTTTGGAGAGATGTACCTTCAGTGATACAAAACTCACAAGTAGAAATCCCACAAGAAATATCATCTCTGATGTAATGTTCTCTTATATTCTACAAAGTTACTTGTTTGTGAGCGATTGTTTGACTTTAACATTGTATCAAATATTACCTTAACATAGTTTCCTATTTTATTTTTCCGAAGAAAAGATTTAGTCGTAAACATATTTAAATCGTGTAAGTATCCTATTTAGATAAACAAACTTTCCACATTGAACCTAAGCATGTGTTGTTAAACACATGTGTTGTAAGGTTATGTTTGGCGCTGCCGTTTGTACCGAAAAAGTTGTACTAATGACACATATTTAAGGATAATTAAAATTAAAATAAAGGATAATGTTCAAAAGTTAATAATTATTATTATTTTATATATTATAACAATGTTATATTACCATTTAAACAAATATTGTCTTTAATAAACGTGACTTAAGATAAAAATTAACACTTTAATTCAAAATTAAATTATTAGTATGTACTTAATTAAATTTTCAGAAACTTTTTTATTTCAGAAAATATGAACTGACAAAACCTAAGATTCATTCATAAGGGTTTTCTGATGTTGTTGACGCATGTTTTCAATTTAAATTTCCAGGAAGATCATGAATCGGGGAAGCTGAATGGATAACGAGTGATTTAGAGCGCACAGCACACGCAACTGGATGGATGGATAGCAGAAAAGAGAATGGTAACCCAGCGTGACCTAGTAGCCGATATCAGACGCAGCGTTGAAATGGAATTACGTCTGGCATGACCTAGCCTTGACCGAATTTGCAAAACACATCCCGACGTCCTATTTCGAAATTGTTGAATGCGATTTCTTGTGCCATTCCGAGTCGGCGGGTACGAGTTACCTGGTACGCGTCTTGCGTCACGCATATTGATTCGAATCACGTTTCACGAATGAGTCTTAATGCGCCCTTCATTCTTTTACCATTTTATTATCCTTTCTACTCATATTTTGTGTGCAAATTTTGACATTGGAAAAATAAACTATACCTATATCAGTATATAATATTACAAGACGCACTCCTTAAACAAATGTCATCAGTGCTCAATATTTGTTTATATCTGCATACATTTGATCTGCTTAAATATATGTTTACAATGATAAAACACAAAGAATGAAAACATGATTATTCCGAGAAAAAAATATTTTAAGTGGGCATTAGAAGATAATTATTATCTAATGAACACGCGCTGCGCAGAAATTTATTTCATATTTAATAAAGCAAAACAACTACTGATCTAATTGAAAACATTTGTTTATATAAGTTAGTATTTATTTATGTAACAGTTCAGTTAATTAATTATTGATAAAATATAATAGTTTGGATTGGAATAATAAAATGTTAATATACTTACTTATTAAAAATTGTCGTATAATAATTTCATAAGTGTATACAAATATCTATTACAAAACTGTTTGTTATTATCAGCAAACAAACTAACAATAAGAATTAATAATTTGACTCGTTAGCTAGCAGATCACTTGACACTAGATTAGCATGAGAAGTAGTCATCGACGACGACAAATCAATAGGATTGTTTCGGACTAAACGGAAGGTGATGTATCCGAGAGCGCAGATGATGAGAAACATGAGAGTCATCAATGGATAGACGACATAGGAGTGCGCGAAATGCATGTCCAAATGTTCGTACTCTTCCAGATAATCCGTGTTCAGCGCTTGGACCTCCTGCTTTTGCTTGTTGACGCAGGACGCGTTGCTCAAGATGCCTTCAACGGAAAGCTTAAGATTATCTTCCTTGAAGTAATCATCAATCTCCCCGACAAGGTAGCACGCCCATGGATTATGATCCAGAGCCAAGAAAGACAAGTGCGACATGTGTCTATAGATGAGTTTATAGTTCAAGTCTGTCAGGTTATTACGAGATATATCCAATGTATGCAAGTTTGTCAGGGCCATATTGCCGGTGGCGACCAAATACAGCAGCTTGTTATTGGAAACATTCAAGTAGCTCATTTCCGGCAGACCAGTGAAGAGGCCTGTTTTGAAGACCGTCAACTCGTTGTGATTCAAATGCAGCTCGACCAAAGTGAGCAAGTCAAAGAACACCCCTTTCTTGATCTCGCTGATCTTGTTATGATCCAGTTTCAGCACCTCGAGCCGCTTCAGGTTCTCAAAGGCGGACGGCTCGAGCGTTTTAATCTGATTGTAACTCAAGTCAAGCGTGACAAGCTGCTGCAGCGTGTTGAAGTTCGCCTTGCGTACGATGGGCA
>NBZA01003285.1:25978-36037 GCA_003054995.1 Aleochara bilineata
AGGATATCCGCGTGCCGGAGCCGCTTCGGCTGACGACGGGCGGCTCCGGGCAGGCGGCAGCGCCTGGAAGCACCACCATCAGCACTCCGCTGAGCATACAAGTGAGCGCGCATGCGCCGCAGACGGCGTTGCCGCACGCGCACCCGCATGCGGGCATCGTGCGCATCGCCTCCTCAAGTCCCTCGAACCCGCCGCCGATCACCCTCCATCGGCCGTTTTCGCCGGCGCGACTCACGTGATATAATACGAGTGGCGCCTGTGTCTAGAACTCTATCCCTTGAACTCTTCGTCGAAAGTCAGAAATGCTATTAGAATGCAAGATTTAAAACTAAATAAACTAATGCAATATTAATTATAACCGCTTCGGAAGTAAATACCTAATTAATTGAACGTATTCAATTTTAGCGCGTATTTTAATCTTGCGTGTAATAAAATCAAGTGAAACAAATGGATGTGTTTGTTTTTCGGTAAAATTCTTAGTCAATAATCACATGATTGCAAACGCAAAGTGCATTTATTTTTTGGGTGTACATAAATAAATCATTACTTAGTTGATTAATTAATTATTACACAACAAAATTAACGAATAATTCAAGTACATGTACATACAGATAAATATAACAGAGCAGAGCAGCGCACCCAACGTTGGGTTCTTTTATTGTGATTATTCGTGTAGAAACATGATTTCCATTTCGCCGCATACGATTATGACTTTATTATTATTACGGAGATAAATTGATGATTGGTTATAAATAAATATTTAAAATCAAATGAATAGCATTGCACTGCAAAGCAAGCAAAATAAAATGAATTGAATTTATTATTATCATTATTATTATAAATATCATTACGAATAAACTATTTGAATATTCTGTGAAATAATTGTACATACAACTAACGATCTAGAAAAACAAAATGCATAATAACTATTATATTACACAGATTGATATTATTTATTGTGGTTTTATTCTAATGACAAACTGTTCTTCTCTTCCCTACATCTACGTACATTATTAATGATTTTCAAAGATGCACTTAAAAGATAAAAACACCTCGAACATTCCAGCAACACCCTTCCAGAGCACATTACATACCTTCAATAGACAGGGGCTGGCTTGGCTGCTGAAGGCTCAGACACCTTTGAAGCATGATGAATGCGCGTCATGTGAGGTAGGTTCGTGGTATGCCACATGTTTACTTGTTGATCTCATATCTAATCTATGACAATACATATACCAGCTTGCAATAGGTATGTACTTTCATTCTGTTCCAAGCCACATTTCATTACAGAAGTTCTGTTTTATTTATCCTAGAAGTTTATGGAAATATTAATAAAATATCAACGCTTTGTAAAAAGTGTGTAAATGTTTCAAAGTCTGGTAAGTGATAAGTGGTAAGCCAAACATACTAATCACTTCGTGTTGTGCTGCCTGTCACCCGTGGAGTATATTATTGAGGTGCGAAACTTATTCTAATCCCTAGTGACGTTGGGAAAAGCCCTGTGAAAACCAGGGATTAAGCGCGCTCTGCTGCTTGCGGACAAAACGCGTGTTTACACACATTTCGCCAGCGCTGTCTCTCTTCTACTCCAAGGGCTCACTCGTCACTCGCCACCACTGCCTGCTGCGGTGCAGCTATTGATAAGCGATTAAAGCCACGATAATGTACTGCCTTTTAATACAGTTGGTTGCAAATTCCGGCTGCGGCATTGTCGGAGCGCTAACAAAATCTTTGACATAGCGTACGCACGCATAGGAAGCTTACTGCATTGTGAGACTTTACGGATTTATCCTAATAACCGGATGTATACCTATATGGGGAACGGAAAGCTTAAAAACAGTGGTGGTGTGTGTTGTTTGCTAATCAGAGAGGGCAGGGCGGTTGGTGTATATGGCCAATAAGCGTGAGGCGGTTGAAGCGCCCCCAATGAAACTGATACTCTGCGACCAGCCGTCTCATAACTTGGCAGCGGTAGAGAGGCGGTTGGAGTAACTGCGCCACTCATGTAACTGATACCCGCCACCGCTGCTGCCGCCGCCGCCTTTGGTTGGACTATCAATAACAAGCGCAGAAATCGTCCACTCCTCATGACACCCACCGCCGTCGCTCTCGCTGCTTCCGGTTAAAGTCACTAGCGTGCTGGCATCTGAAAAAGTAACTGACACTTTCGCGTCTTAATGTGTTTATTAAATTAACCAATTATGTAATGGCCAAACGGGATAATTAGTTGCCTGATTGCAAAAGATGCGCACACAATTAGCAGTTATTGGTAATTATCCTGAAGCGCGGCGCGTAATACGCATTTGCGTAATTACACGCACGTATTTTGAGAAGCAGCAACGCGCATTATTGTGTGGTGTTGTATGCAAAGCAATAATGAAAGAAACCACCACAATGGAAATGGAAACACGTAGTGGTTAAAGAGGGCTTTTAGCTGGCCGCGTTTGGAGAAAAGGTGTTTAGATAAATAGCGAGATAAAGTTGTCGAGTGGCAATCAGACTGCTTTCCTTCTTTCTTTCGTTCTGGTTGCTGGTCTTTGTTGCGGTGCACTCGCTCGTTTACTCAGCGCGCCAACATAAACACCTCTTCAGGGGCACTTCTGCGCTGTTTATGTATCTATGACAACACATCGGTGACAATCGCGTCAAACGCATCCCATCCCGGAGGAGCAGCAGCTGCCAATCTATAGAGCAGACTCAATGAAGCGTACGCGTTGAGCTATAAGCTACAAGCTACAACTAGCTCGAATTGGTGAAAGGTCAAAGCAATGCTGCATGATAGATGCATAATTAATGCATGTATGAAGTCTTTTCTCATCTCATCTCGGCCGCCCGGAGTGGGACACACACTGTGAGCTAATTACACCCACCTTGCTTACTGCTCCTGCCCTCTAAGGTTAATTACATCTTCATTTCGCTATTGTGTTACGTGCGTCGTCCTGCATGTGACTCTGGAGACCAGAGTGGGAGTGGGAGTGCTTTAGGTACATGCATATTTAATATTGAAATAATTACGCAGCAAAAACAAGAGATTACTATGATATGATAAAGAGTACAATAAAGTAAATGTTGAAAGTTGTCCAATCATTATTGAAACACATCTAGGTGGAGATACGCATCGCAGGAATATGACGGCTGGAATGGATGATGAAGTCGTCAAAAAGTGGCGCTCAGTGGGGCAGCGCAGCGCAAAGTGGCGTCGTCGACGCCGTCGCCTTCGCCTTCGCCGTCGCCGAGCATGCAATGACGCTGCAAGATTTTTAATAAACGTTCGTGTCGAGTGCTCGCCAACAAAACAACGCAAAGTGAAACCCATGGGCAAACAACAACAACCAGAAGAAACGGTACGAGCCTGAGAGAGAAGCACAGGTAGGTATGTGCCTATGTACATATGCTAGGTAAAACAAAAGCGAAAAGAAATGGAAATATTGATTGTAGATGGCGCTCTTTGAAACTTAATCCAAAGTGTCTTTTTAAGAACAACACTCGCACAGGAATATACAGGTGGTGCGTGATGGCATTGTGCACGTGCAGCGAGGCGGCAGGCAGCAGGAGTGTGAGGATCACGCGGCGCTGCGGCTAAGCGATATCCGGGCGGCTCGGACCAGGGAGTCCGGGCGCGAGTGATATTGATCCGGTGAATCCGGCCGCCGCCGGTGTTGCCTCGGCGGCGGTGGTGGCGGCGACGGCGACGGCGATGAAAGCGCGCCGACCAATCCAGCGGCAACAGCCGCATAACCGCCCCAAATATACACACAACAAGCACGTTCGCACACAATTGCGCCACTGCCACCGTCACCACCACCATCGAGCAGCCGTCATCAGCGACAGCTTTTTATCCTGCCATTGATATAAAAATTGCAGAGGCGTTGCAACTTGATAATAATCCACTCTAAGTGCTTAAGATTTTCATTGTGTTTCCATCATAGGGAAATAAATAAATACTAAAACCTACATACTTATTCGCTTTTGAAACAAGTTTTCTCATAGGTATATTTTGTTCAAGAACGAGTTATCTTGTAGCATCCAGCATCCAGAATAACAATAAATAAAATGCATCTTGTTTGTTAAGGGGTGATGTCACATTAGTACGTAGATATGATGCAATTGTCCATTTATTCCAGCTGTCATTTGTTTATGCAGGTGAAACATTCAATACTGGACCATACATAGGTACCTACATTTCTGACGTGCAATAATTTATTAAGCGAAAGAAAGAAAGCAAAAGGATGCCATTTACTAATGTGTCTTTAATGATCTCCTGCCCATGCTTTAATGTTTTTTTCTACGTCGTTCACGACACCTGAGCAGAGCTGAGCTGCGATGAGCATGTGCCAATTTTCACATTAATACTTCATATAAAAAATCGGCAGCCGACAAAGATGCGCAAGCCTAATTCCAAACACCCCACAACTGGTACCGACACTTTTTCGTCGCGTTTAACTTACATGGCACGAAATTCGCTCGAATCAATCATCTCGTGCCGTCAGGTATTTCCCTCCGAATTGTCTTTCATTAATAAGCGCACGCTACGGTAACGGTTCCTTTGTTTCCAAAAATTACAAAGCCCGAAATTAATTCATGAAATTGATCAATCACTTGATGACTACACACTCATCTCATCAATATCATCCATGCAATGTTGAACTTAAATTAACAAACAAACAAACTAAAAGGAAATAACAAATAGGTATTCAATTATTTATATTTGTAAACATATGTAGGTACCTATTTGTTATTGTAGATTTGTCCGACAGGAAGCTAATTACAGCTGAAGGGACAGTCGAATTAATGTTTGGATTTATCTATAAAATAGAATAGAGAATAGAATCATTTAATCAAACAACAACAACAACGCACTGATGAATTGAACGAATAATGAGCAAACATAGGGACAATAAGGGAAGACCCCAATTATCAATCGTAGCAATTGAATTTTATTCCGCTTTACTGGTATTATTATTAAAACATTGTTCGTTACCCGACAACAAAGTCATAAAGAAGTAGAAGAAAGAAAAACTCGATCTACATGCACTTGAGAATCATCTCGAGGAAGTCCTCATACTTGAGATGGATCTCCCCCGAGAAATTGGCGTCGCGCTGCTTGAACTCCTCGGTGTACTTCTGGATCTGAATGCAGGTCATGATGAACTGATCCAGCGCGATCTTCTCCTTGGCGGGGTCGGAGCGCTTCATCAGATAGCGCACAAACTCGACGCTGAATTTGACGTCCAGGTGGCTGAGCGCCCCGGCAAACTCCTCTTCGTCCAGGTACCCGGTGCGCTGGATGTCGTACGAGTTGAACGCGTTCACCCACTGCTTCATGTAGTAGTAGAGCTGCTCAAACTCCTTGATGTCCAGACCGCCCCGCTTGTCCAAGTCGAAGAGACGCACGATAAACTTGCAAACATTATCCGAGAACTGCCGGTTCTGAAAGACGCTGAACGCCGTCTGCAGCTCCTTCGCCGAGATGCGCCCCTCGTGCTTGTCGTCGCCGCCGCTGTGGAACCACTTGTGTACCTCGGAGAACACCGGCGGCGGCTTTTCGATGAACGATCGCACTTCGACAGCCTCATCTTTCCCAGACACTAACATCACAAATAATAAATCACAAATAGCTACATGTGCATGTCTATCAATCTAATCCTAGAATACTTACTGGTTTTTCTGATTTTTACTGATAATTTTGTAACTTGACATTAGGTTATACTCATTTGAAACTGTCATGCTACGCCTGCTCTGATTGGCTGGGAAGGTCCAACCTAACCTATAAGTTGAAGTTTTAAGAGGTGCAGTTTGAAACATAAACAAGTCGTAGAAAAGTGCTCTTCCTGAAACTTTCCTTCGGCCATGAATAATGTTAATCCAAGTGAGCAAGTATCTTGGAAAATGACGACGCTCTCGGTAAAATCTGAAATGAAAAGCATTGTTCGTTTAATATTCATCAGACTATTCGTATGCAAAACGTCTGTCAGCGCAGTGCAGCCAGCCAGCGCTTCACATGCTCGCTCATCCCCAGTCGGCTTCGGCTTCAGCTTTGCCTTCGGTTTTGCAGCGGAGCGCAGATCATGTAAAACAGGATTTGAGTGAACATCCTTTCCATCCAGGATCGCTTAATTCCGGCAGCGCACTCGTTGTGTCAACAGTGGATGGCGGTCGCGTTGATTACTTGCGCAAACATGATCCTCGCCAGTGCCTAGTCTGGCCTTGGCTAGCGCCCTGCCTAATTGTGCCACTCACAAAACGAAAAAAGCAGATGCAGTTGGCATGCCAGAGGCTGCATAATATATCTATCCATTCCTTCCTTATCGACTCGATGTCGGTAAGCCAGATACCTGTACGTTGTAATTTGGAGAGACACATTAAACCTCATATTTATTCATATTCGTGCAGTGAAATGAATATGCACGCCTCTCGCGAGCGCAGCGCTTCTTTATCAGCGAGTGTCATCCGCGGCGCATTAATTTACAGTCGGTAATTGGCGGGGGATCGCAAAGCCTCACCCTCGAGGTGTGAAACGGGCGCGCACCCGCAATGATACATCGATATTATACGATAATTATTTCTTCATCTCTGTTCCATTTCATTCGGCTGCGCTGAGGCTTTTGTCTCAAATGCGAGAAGCGTGAAGCTACCGACCGACCGCGACCGCTCAATAAGCGTTACTTCGCATCCATCCCATCGCATCGCGTCGAAGCAGATCGATCGAAAGGACGACGCACGGGACGGGAAGACCGCCGGTGTGCTTCTGGCTTCATCAGAAGACTGGTAATTATTGGGCGCTGCCGAGATCTATCGCTGGCATTCACGTGTCCCGAAAATATAATGTTTATCTACATATAGGTACGTCTTGCCCTCTGATGAATTATTATTGCGTAAGACGCTCCGGTCTTTAGCATTTGGTGCACAAGAAAGGCATGAACGTGTCACTCGTAAGTGTACTTAAAGTAAATTAATCGACGCGTTTTAAAAATTAACCAGCGACATGTGTTGACCCTCGTGTTATTAGTATTAGAAGGGTGATTACAAGCGATTTCCGTTCTTGTTCCTCTTCGATGCGCACTTGTTGTCGGACCATCTTTCTTAAGACATAAACGTCAAGCGCGACCATTAAATGCATGACAAATGGCACTCGACCTGCCAATCGTGTCAATTAATGTGTCGGTCGTGTTGGGAACGCGTCTTTTGTTTCTTTCGCCCGGCCGAGCAGCTATTATATTTGAATATCGCACCGCATTGGCACGCCTTTTGTGTCAGTCGATGGAGACATGAAGACATCAGATGAGTGTATAACGTGTGGCAAATCGATTAGTGTTTTAGTGTTTTGTTTGCGGTTATGTAAATGCCATAAGAAGACGCACAATTTGTTCAATTTATACGCTAATAAACATTCCATTGTCTCTTCGCTGACAAGTCTCAATAAATTACCGGAATGATTCTTTGTTATTGAGGAGAATTACGTCTTTATTGTTGGTATTAACTTGCGACACATTACTGAGAACTGATGATGAATTTTTGCAAGACCAGCCAACTAATTAATTTCCAATTTGCAGTAATTAATTAACGACACGTAATTATTTACCTACCTACAATGGCCATGTGCATTGCTGGGTAATTTATAGCTTTCCACAGGTAGGCATAAAAATAATTTGTTTGCTTTTTACGAGCCGACTCTTTCTTGGCGGAGGCGAAAGAAAAGACATCAGGCCGGGGAATTGTTGTCGTTTGAGACGCGCGCCGAAGACGATTAATGGCAGGTGTAATTAAACGGAAGGAAGTGCGACGTGAGTTGACGAGGCAAAAAACGCTAAGAATTATTGAAATAAATTAGCATTCAGCATGGAATGTAATGAAGGGTAAAAGGCCTTTATTTACACGTCGAGCCGAGCCGAGCAGAGGAAAAGTATGCTCCGACCTCTAATGAAATAACCGCGTCAAATCGCGGTAATATGCGCGCAAAGGGGTGAAATTGGGCAGAACGCAATTCAATCGAGACCCTTCTAATATTTACCCCTTCAGGGTGCCAGGGCTGCCGCCGCCGCCGCTACTGCTGCCTGCCACCATCCGTACCGCAATGCATGTTCATAAATGCCCGCTAAATCCGCGTGCAAATACCCGGCGAGATACGAAGCTTCGTTAACCTCATCATCGAGCTGCGTTGCCACTGTTGCCACGGCGAAAGCAGATGTTGTACATGCGGATATTTGCACAACACGATTGCACAGATTTGTCCACATTCATTCCCGCACGCAAAGAAAGAGACACCTGTCTTTAGAGAGTCAACACGCAACACTTGCACTTGCACTGCGCATCAACTAATAAATTAAATTACAATCATTATTCGAATAATCAATATCAATTGAATAGCAGGTTCATGAAGTGCAGGAATGCAAATTCTTCTATTCTATTGTTAGAATATCCTAGTAAGCAAAGGAATTGCTAGTGGAATCCTTGACAAAAACCGTCAACAAACAGTCGCCGCCTAATAAAATCGCACTTTAGCGTAATTTGCGATTCGCTGTGAATCGCGGCCCTTGATTCGGATGTAGGTATTTCCTGCTACTGGTGGAGAAACGTGCACTGCATGATTGGATGACATCTTAATCACGCTGGAATATCACTGAAGTGAATGGGAATCGGTACCTACTATTTACATTAATCGCACCTGGATGTTCGTATTGTCGCTGCCAGCGCAAGAGACGCATGATTATGAGCGACAATTGCAATGCGCCGCGCGAATGCGGTGCATTAGATAGAGTCGTTTTGTTAAGCGTTTTGATCTTCGTAACGACCGCTAACGCATTAATCATTCGCAATGCACATGTTACATCTTCATTTGCGTGATGAGCACGAGTTTTTGCCTACGATTTCTTCAACATACCTCCACGCGCTTAAATTACTCTGCGCGAAGCGGCAACGAAGAGGAAAATATTCCGAGCATTTCTGCTCAGAATCAAAACAAAATCCTTCGCGTAAAACCAACAACTCCGAGGCTATAACTTGTATCAACATGATAAAACCAGTTGATAAGAAGTTTTAAGAATACGCAGCGTGTCGGAAGAAGGCGCCGGAAATGAATAAAATATGATGCTTGCAGCTCTCGGCGAAAAAACGCAGGCGCACATTAAATCTGCTTCTGCTTGGCTTATTTCTGCTGGCTTAGCGGGAATTACGGCGAATGCAAGCGAAGCAGCCGCCGCCAACAAAGCACAGATGCAAGGATAATAAGCGCTGGCATGGCATCCGCAACGAGGAGAGAAAAATGCTAATCCGCACATCGCACATCCAAGTCGTCTGCGCTTCAGCTCACGATATCGCGCATGGCGCGTCGCGCGTCGGTCGCTCGAGTGATGATATGCATTCACGATTCACGTATCAAGACATGGTCGACATGTGATGGCATTTCGTCTAATCGAGCAACAATAGCGTGTGAGAGTCCGCCTGACTGGCTACCGGCTAAGTAGCAGGTTGCAGGCCATTTGCTGACATGACGAGCAGTTTTTATTGTATAATGACACCTTCTTCTGCGTTCGCTCGTACGCGTCCGACCGCTTCCAGTCTTATTCACCACGTCAAGTCGCCTCGCTTTATGTTTTCATAACGTGCACACACATCCGTAACCGAAATTAATTTTCTATTCATTCTTGTATAAACACACGCTTTTCCTACGATATTATATCTATAGCAGGAATGTGTGTGTAGGTAACGGTTTTTTCCGAGGATCATGCGCAATTAATTATTTGATCTCTACTCCGTAACATGTTAATTCAGTGATAGGTACATACATATGTAGATGCTGGATATGGTTAGGTCTTTTATGTGCTTGTTAGTTGTTTCTGTGCTAAGTTGTTTTCACCGCTTAGATAAAACTCAACCGGTCGACTGACAATGAGGAGGAGAAGCAGAAGAAGAAGATGATGAAGAAGTGCAAGTCACTATTGTTGAATGTTGATGATGATGGCATCTTGCGCTGTTGGCATGTTGCTTGTCCATGGCCGTTGCGCGGTAAACGAGACTGGTTAATTTCTTCTCTTCATCTTTTCAATTTTCGATTTTCGA